>JAPKLX010000349.1:210692-230677 GCA_026898415.1 Leonotis leonurus | reverse complement strand
AATAATGGAATCGAAGTTTAACACCTCAGAAAGAATATTGATCCGAGGGATCAATATTTCGATTACAAGTCAAAACGAGAACCGAGAATAATATATTCTTACGATTAATGTTTCAAATGCACTAAAGGCATTTTAACTTATACGAGATTTTCCAAGGTTCTTACGAGAGATCTACCTCGCGTTGCGAGACCAAAGCAAGTGCAAATCCGAAGCTATCCAAGTAGGCTTTCTATCCTATACATCAAGTGTAGGCTTTCTTATACAACTAAATTAAGTGTGTTGTATCAATTTATGTTTCTTTTCAAACAGCTTTTGAATTGAAAATATGTTTCAAGTATTGTCTGCCATAAAATGTTTTATGATTTTCGTATGATACCTATCTGCTCAATGAAGTTAAAAGAATCGAATTCGGGTTCCAGTGGGTTAGCGTCTCCACTCGAACTAGTGTTCAAAAACGGTTCCAGTGGGTTAGCGTCTCCACTCGAACTAGTGTACACAAGTATGACTGTGAGTCGACGAAGGTGTTGACCGGTCAAGGTGTTCGTGGAAGGTGGCCACCTTCCCGACACAAAGAAGAAGAAGTTACAGATATGGTAGATTACTGAAGAACTTAGATCATGATCGAACTTTAAGATTTTACAAAAAGGATTTTAGTGAACATAGGTTCTTTAGAGACAAAATCCCTGTGTTTCACTTTCAATCGCATGACAATTATATTTGTATGTGTGCGATTTTGGCATGTGTCTACTGAGTACAATTTGTATTCAGCCCTGCATATATTTATAAATGTGCAGGTTGAGCGATGATGAAGGAGGAGTGCTACGTTCGGGCTTTTTGTCGACATCTTATTAGTTGACTCTTGGGGGTTCTACGTGTCTTCACACATGTAGAGCTTTTAGCGATCCAAGAAATTTTCCGCTGCTAGTTCGAGATCATTATGTATTACACTTAAGATTTCAGTTCCTTCATATTATGTTGTTATGTATCGAGCCTTAAACTCAAATCCGTTTGTGTTAATCAAGTACGATGAGTTATTCGACTCATTATGAGATTGTTCTTCAAGTTTCATCCTTGCTTCCTCACCCTATTTCAATCCCGACTTCTTTAATCCTTTCCCAAGTCATGGTTTCCCCGACTTTACTACCCTTAGTGAAGTGCGGGCGTGACATTCATCCTAAACTATTTATAGAAATAACTTCTATAGGAATAACTCCTTTACATTTCAAGTTATCTCCTAATCTGTTCTCTAACAGAATTCACTTTAAAGGTAGTGATCTGCTTTACATGTAGAACAATTTAATAAAAATAACTAAGTGTGTTTCGAAGGATCATCATCAAAACCAAAATTACATTAGGGTTCCCAACAATTTCCCCCTTTTTGATGATGTCGAAACCACACTTTACAATGATGTCCTAATTACTCTTTTAAGAGTGATCTGGTTTCATGACCAGAATGATTTTTATTCGTTATTAGGTTATAACGGTTTTGAGAAGGTTAATATATGTTCTGGACAATAAGAGTTTGTCATCAGAAACTTCAATGAACTTTAACATATAAGAGGCAAATAGAGATTACAGTTCATTAAGGCAAAAATGAGAATTACAGATAGTAATGGATATGAGAAATGATATAACTATCTGCTCTTCCTTTTCTCCTCTTGTTGTTTCTTCATTTTTGCCCTGGTCTCATCCGATATTAACTGGACACTCTCATAAACCCCTTCTCTTACCCTTATGTAGTCAGGGTCTTCTGCATCAACCTTGTAGCCTCTATTCTCCGCCAGTTGGTTTATGAAAGTGAGCAAAAATGTTTTGTCGGGCATATCAGTCCCTGGGATGGTGGGGCATGCTCTGAATTCTTTCTCAGGGGCAGTGATCTGGATGTTTTGTGGTTGGCTCGATCTGCTGGAAGATTTTGACTTTAGAGTTTGAGCAGATGGAGTAGATCTTGGTGCAGATGGTGGGCTGGTTGATTGTGGTGCTATCTGCTGCTGAGGTTGAGCCTTCTCCTTCCCTTTCGCAGCAGCTGACTTTATTTTCTTCCCAGACCCTTCCCCCTTTTCAACATCATCAGCTATCATATTGATGAGTGCCCATAGGGAAGTGATCTCCTCTTTCATCGTGGTGATCTCTTTATCTGTCTCCACTTTTTGTGTAAGCAGAGATGTGATGTTGAGGTTTGAGTCATCAATCTGCTTTTGGAGAGTTGTTCTTGTGGAGGCCAGATTGGCAGTATGCTCCTCGTGATCTTCTTTTATTACCCCAATCTCGTCAAAAAATCCTTCAATCATGAGTTTGGTGGGATAGCACAGATCGCTCAGTTTTCTTTCCACAAAATTTTTCCCGTCAGCTACAAATTGCCTAAGCAGTGATCTGGTGTAAGCGTTGGCTTCTTTTATCACATCAGCTGCCATTCCATCAGTGTGCTCTTTGACAATGGTGTGAACCATGTCCTTTTCATGCTTGGCAAACTCAGTGATGATTTTGTACATTTCCTTGACCTTGAGCTCCGTTGTAAAAAGTGTTTGATCGATCTGTGCCTTCCTTTCTTCTGCAGCAGCTCGATCATCATCCATCTTTTTACTGAGCTCCTCAATTTTCAATCTGCACACTCTTCTCAGATCTAAGTCAACCTGGTCAACATGATCTTTTAAATGGTTGTTGAACTCAGTGAGAATGTGAGTTGCTTCATCTTGAACTGTGGAGAGGGTGCCATACATGTACTGGTCGACCTTCTGGAAAATGAGATCCCGCACTTGTGTGTTGTACAGTGATTGATCCACATATTCGTCCATTTTTGCAGCGACAGCTGTAGTATATAGGTCATCTGTTTGTATTCCTCCCACTCTCTGTCCTGCTGGTTCATGTTCTGCTTGATCAACCACTGCACTTTCAATTGTGCTTTGTTGGGCTGGTTCCCCCTCAGCCTGTGTAGTGGGTTGTTCTTCAACCTCAACCATGGGTTGATCTGTTTTAGGTTCTGTGATGGCTGCACCCTATTGGTGAGCACCAGATGGTTCACTTTCAACCCTTTTACTTTCTCCAACCTCTTCATCTTCTGCTTCACAAGTTACACTCTCAAAGAATTGCAGCATGCCAGCTTTTTCATACAACGATCTCAAATCGATTTGTCACTCGTTGGCTTCATGCTGGGATATTGAGAGTATGTCTTGGGAAAATGATGCTCTCAGTTCTGTAATTGAAGAGACTCCGAAGGTGTTTAAGAAAATAGCTTCTTCTGCTTTTAGAGCATCTATTAATTTGACCTTGAGGATAGCATCCAGGACATAAAATTCCTTGTCCTTGATGAGGAGCAGTAGCTGTACTCTTTTGGTTGCATCATAACTCTCAGGAGTGAGCTGGATGCCTAGAAATCTCTTGAGTACAGCTCGATCTGCTTCTGCCTCAAGTAGTTTGACAACAGATTCTGCTTTCTTCATCTCTTCATCATCATCTGTAGATTCCTCTTCCTCGATCTCCTCATTGATCTGCTCTAAGTGATCAGCAGTCGATGGACTAGGAGAGTGGGCTGGAGAGAAGTCCTGAACCTGGTCTGGGTTCAAGAATGAGATGGGAGCTACATCCTCTGGTGGTCCACCCACCAGGATCTCTTCCTCCTCATCCTCCTGTTGAGGGAGAATGGTTTCTGCAGCAGCTGGTTTTTCAACCTGGACTTCATCAGTTAATTTCTGAAGTCTTCTGCGTTTGGGTTTGGGCGGCTGGGCTGCTGTGGAGGTGTCAGTGTCAATAGAGCTGGCTCTTCTGGTAACTCTCTTGGTGGGGTTTTTCTCTGCTGGTTTCTCTTTGGTGACCCTTGACTTTGTAGACTTTTCTGCAGGTGCAGATGGGGGAACCCAGATGGGATTCGAGTTTCCCATCTCCATCAGTGCATTGGCATGCACAGGATCTTTCACCCTAGAGATAAGATTAGCGGATATGCCCATTGACATTTCGATCTGGTGCTGATCCTTTGGGAACTTCAATCTGGCGTTGAATTCCACAGAATTGTCCCATTTGTGCTGGGGAAGAAGGATTCCAGCATGAAACTGATTTTTGTGGAGTGCCTTAAGCTGCTCCTCTTCACCTCTATTCCAGGGTTCCCTCCTTTGACAAACATAATCATCTTGGCCTCCTTCGCCAAGAGATCGAATAGAATTCTACTCCAATTGACTGGTAGGTTGAGCACCACAGCAGCCAGAATTCAGAATTTTTCAGGGGTGACCTGGTCATAAGAACCATTGTGGTTCAAGAAGATGCGATGGACGAATTCAAAGATGATTTTGAATTCGGGAGTGAGTAGTGCCCGTTGGAACATCTTGTGCGTGTAATGCATGGGTACTACCATCACCAGCTCTACTGCTTCTTGGAGTTCCTCCTCAGTGATCTCTCCAAGGCTAATCCCTTCGTCCTTCAACTTATAAGCATCATTGATGATGTTTATGACATTGTAGGGGGTATTACTGATGGTGTTCCCTTTGCTAACCTTGATGGTAGTTTCGATTCCACCCTTTTCTCCCTGCCATGAGAGGTAGAATGCGGCGACTTCTTTGGGTAAGAAGTGGACAGGGTGAGTGGTAATTATATTGTGAAATCATACAAAGAAGTCAAAAGAACAGATGTGAGCACTATCCTTCCATCAATGAAGTATTAGCGCTCAATAGCAGTTTGCAGAATATAACAATTTTAAACACAGTCCAAGTGAATACATGCAACTGTGTAAAGACAATTTTCAAGACAGGTTCGAGAGTTTTTCATAACAAGCAGAATATAAGGTAGTTAAGGATAAAAAACATCAACAAAATGAACCTTTGCAGCGTCTAACACAGTCGAATGCCTTGTCCAGTTTATGAAACCCGAAGGTATCAAGTACTGCGAAAAGGTCTTGATGGATGTATGGTTTCAGAAAGTTCACTTGATCGAGAAAAACAGAGGATTTAGGTGCCATTTTGGTAAAACAGATTGATTTTTGAGGATAGAGAAGTTTTGCAAGTGAGAAATTTTTGCTAAGTGTGAGGGAAGAAGAACAGTGTATGAGAGTAATAGATGAATCGGCTTATCAAGAGTACATATATAAGAATAGATAAGCTATAAAAGAGTAATATTTTAATTGATTTACTTCCCTTTTACAGCTTTTTCCCGCCTCTTGAGTTATAGACTTAAGGTCTACTAACTTCTCTTTTTCTGCGTTTGATGCACGCGCTTTGATCTAAGGGTTGTTGTTAGGCGCGTTAATTTTGTAGCCGTCACTTTTCTTCCTTTTTCTCGAATAGGTAAATATCTCCTCGATCACGTTTCCCAAACACTATACTAATCATCAAAAAATAAAGGATTAGATTTATATATGTCAGTAATTAGATATATATACTATGATTAAGTTGATATGGTCGCCGTATATTGTTGACTTTTCCCCCTTAATCAAGTAGTCGGAATTTTAATAAATGATTTAATTAATATCCACGTGGCATCAAGTAATCTGGTTAAGATCGTTCTCCTTCATAGTGAGTTTTAGCGATCTGGTTGTGCCACTTTCCAATCTGGTGTGATGCTTTTTTACTAATTCCCAGTTGGAATTTGATTGATCTGTTTGACAATTGACATGTACTTAGTGATCTGGTGTCAGTTCCCTGTTGGAATTTCACATGATCTGGTTTTTATCAATCTGGACTATGTCAATCTGGTTTTGATTCCCTGTTGGAATATTGAACTTGATTTGATCTAAATCAATCTGGTCCTTTCTTCAAGATTTAATAGTCCTAGTTTTCCACAAAGCATCTTGAATCTTTCTTCTGGTAGTGCTTTTGTGAGAATGTATGCTCTCTGTATCTCAGTGTGTATCTTCTCAATCTGTACATGTTTCCTTTCAACATGGTCTCTTATGAAGTGATGTCTCACATCAACATGTTTGCATCTGGTATGCAGAACCAGATTCTGTGTGATTGCTATGGCACTTGAGCTATCACAGAAGATAGGTATCTCTTTGACATCAATCTCATAATCTTTGAGCTGTTGTTTTAGCCAAAGTATTTGAGCGCAACAACTACCAGCTGCCATATACTCAGCTTTTGTTGTTGATGTGGCAACGGATGTTTGTTTCTTTGAGAACCAAGAGATCAGTTTATTTCCTAAAAACTGACATGTACCAGATGTTGACTTTCTGTCCAGTTTACATCCAGCATAGTCTGAATCTGTGTATCCAGTTAGCTCAAAATTGTCTTCACATTGGTACCATAGTCCTACATGGGATGTTCCCTAAAGATATCTCAATATCTTCTTAGCTGCTTTCATGTGAGACTCTTTGGGATTTGCTTGATATCTTGCACATACACCTACTGCAAACGTAATGTCAGGTCAACTGGCAGTTAGATATAATAGTGATCCTATGATCCCTCTGTATTGAGTTATGTTAGCTGGTTTTCCCTCTGGATCAGGATCAATTTTCCCATTTGTTTGCATTGGGATTTTTAACTGGATTGTTGTTTTTCAACCCAAATTTAGTCAGCAGATCGTTGATGTATTTTGTCTGATTAATGAAAATACCATCTGGTAGTTTCTTGACCTGCAAACCTAAAAAGAAGCTCATTTCTCCCATCATAGACATTTGGTACTTATTTTTCATAAGTTCAGCAAATTTGTCACACAGATAGGTAGATTGAGATCCAAAAATGATATCATCTACATAGATCTGTACTAAGAGAATGTTTTCTTTGACTTTGATGATAAACAAAGTCTTGTCAACAGATCCTCTTCTGAATCCAGATTCTAGTAGGAACGATGATAATGTCTCATACCAAGCTCTAGGTGCTTGTTTAAGACCATAGACTACTTTAGCTAGTCTGTATACTTTCTGATTTGGATCATCTTCTTCAAATCCAGGTGACTGTTCCACATATACTTCCTCTTCAAGGATACCATTTAGGAATGCACTTTTGACATCCATCTGGTATACCTTGAATCTTTTGTATGCGGCGTATGCTAAAAACAGTCTTATTGCTTCTAGTCTGGTTACTGGTGCAAATGTTTCATCAAAATCAATGCCTTCTTGTTGATTATAGCCTTTAGCTACTAATCAGGCTTTGTTTCTGATTACTTCACCATTCTCATCTCGTTTATTTTTGAACACCCATTTTACACCAATTACTCCTTGGTGTTTGGTTCTGTCTACGAGATACCAGACCTCATTTCTTTTGAACTCTTTAAGTTCTTCTTGCATTGCTGTTATCCAATCTGCATCTTGTAGTGCTTCATGAGCATCAGATGGTTCAATGCGAGAGAGATAGCAGCTTAGCAAGGCTCTTTCTCCATGCATTCTTCTTGTTTTCACACGATATGATGGGTTCCCAACAATCTGTTCTGGTGGATGATCTTGTATCCATCTCCTTCTCCTGGTCATCTCTTCATCGGATATCTCAGGATCAGGTTGATCTGTTGGTTCCTTGAATTCAGGGTGTGTTGTTGATGAAGCTTGGAACGGATTATCATTTGGATTTTCTTCTGGATTTGGATTTTCAGATTGAATACTTTCTGCAATGACTGTTTCATTGCTTTCTGTTGGTGACCTGTTTTCATCCAGATTGAGTTGAGTTGTTCCCCCTTGCTGTATGATCTCTTCAGCAATAGGTGGAGTATTAATCTCTTCATCATCACTTTTTGAGTTCCAGATTAGAATGTCTTCAAGTAACAGTTCATTCATCTTTCTTGTAGTTATCTGGTTCTTTGTCTGTTTTTCTTCTAGTGACCTGTACTCAACAGTAGACTCATCAAAAACAACATGAGGTGTTACCTCCACAATATGGTTATTCTTATTGTAGACTCGATATTCTTTACTGACATTAGAATATCCTAAGAATATTCCAGGGTCAGTTTTGCTATCAAAAGTCCTAAACTGAGATTTCCCATTATTGTGTATGTAACACAGACAACCAAAGGCGCGAAAGTAAGAGATCTTAGGCTTTCTGTTGTTCCAGATCTCATAAGGGGTCTTTCCATGTCTGAGTGTTATTGATGATCTGTTCTGAGTATAACAGGCTGTGTAGATTGCTTCTGCCCAGAACTTCTTGGGTAAATTGGTAGCATTAAGCATAGTGCGAGCTGCTTCTTTGAGTGATCTGTTTCGCCTTTCAACCACTCCATTCTGTTGAGGAGTTCGAGCAGTAGATGTTTGATGAGTGATCCCCATCTTATTGCAGTATGCTTCAATCTTTTGGTTGAGAAATTCTGTCCCTCGATCTGTTCTGATAGAAGTTATACTCATCTCCTTTTGTTTGGTAATCTTGTGTAGAAAATCAGGGAGTTTGTCTAGAGTCTCTTTCTTCTTTAGCAAAAAGATGACCCAAGTAAATCTTGAGTTATCATCTATGATTACTAAGGTATATTTTCTCCCATTTATGCTTAGAGGTCTGACTGGTCCAAATAGATCAAGATGTAACAGCTCTAGTATCCTTGACGTTGAGTGAGTTGTTTTGCTTGTAAAGGATGATCTGGTTTGCTTTCCAGCTTGACAAGCATCACATATATGATCTTTATTATATACTTGATCTGGCAGTCCTTCCACTAACCTTTCCTTGGCAATCCTGTTGATTGACTTGAAGTTTAGATGGCTTAGCCTCTTATGCCATAACCAACTAGTTTCGGATACTGTATTAGTGACCAGACATGTCTCAATCTGGTTTGTCCACTGAACAATATATATTCTATCCTGCAATCTTCCGGTAAGGAGTATCTCATCTCCTTCCTTGTTCTTTACAAAACAATTATTAGTATCAAAAATAATCTGGTTACCGTTAGCACAGAATTGACTTACAGAAAACAGATTGTGACTAAGACCCTCAACATATGATACGTTGGTGATTGTGGTCTTGCCAACTTTGATATTTCCATACCCTCTTGTATATCCTTTTGAATTACATCCAAAGGTGACCTGTGGTCCTGGTTTCTCCGTATAATCTGAGTAGGTTCTTGTCACAAGTCATGTGCTTTGAACATCCACTATCTATTATCCAGATTGCTCCTCTAGCTATCTTGTTCCTTCTTGCAGTCTTCTGATCCTGCAATTAATAAAGCTTAGCTACCCTTCATCGTTTGGGTGCTTGGTTATTAGCAAATGTTCCCTTTCGAAACCATTTCATTTTAGGGTTAGGAACAGAGATGTAGCTGGTAATGATGTTTCCATCATTATCAACTTTAGATAGAGAATGAATTTCAGATGGGTGAAATCTTTCTTCATCATTCTTCAAGTTATTCTTATTTGGAGCTGTCCTGTTGACATTCTTTTTGTGCGACTGATCTGTTTCTATGTAGTGACCTGGTTGTCCCTTCGTTTGATGGTATTGTCTGTTTCCAGTCTGTTTTACCATCATCTTCTGGGGATGAACTTTCTTGTTCTTTAAATCTATTATCTGATATGGTATTTGCTTTCTCTCTGGTACACAGTTTATGGTTCCAGAATGTTTCTCTGAGTGACTTGGATATCCTAATCCAGATGTCCCCTTCTGCTGCATATTGATTAGCAGTTTAGCACGTTCATCACTTTTGTAGATCATCTCTTTGCCCTTCTTTATCTTTTCTTCAGCTACGTTGTTTCTGTTAATGACATCTTTAACCTTTGAATTCAAGGAGTGGATCTCACTGTCCTTTCTTTTGATCTGTTCTTCCAGATCAGCTGCTTGTGTTGCAAATTTAGTAGATGTTGTGCTCAGAATCTGTTCAGATTTCTTTAGCCTCTCATTCTCTTCCACAACTTCTCTAAACAGTCTTTTGAAGCTAGAGTAGCTTTTGAACATCTCATTTACTTCATCCCATGAGTATTCTGATTGATCTTCTTGTTCCTGTTCCAGATTATAATCATTTGAAGAATTTGAATTGCAAGAGTTTACCTCCACTTCATCCAGACCGTTGTCTAGACCTACGTAGCATTCATCCCAACTTTCTTCGTCATTGGCAAAGAATGCTTCATCATTCTCTGATGAGCTGTCTGAAAAATAACTTGAGCTGCTTGAGTTCTGTTCAGCTAACATGGCCTTGCGTGCATATTTGAGTTTTCGATCTCTTTTAGCTCTTAGCACTTCTCTTTGGCTTTTGGACAGATCAGGACAATCTGTTTTGAAGTGACCTGTTCTGCCACAACCAAAGCATGTGTAATCTGTAGAGTTAGAAGTTTTACCAGTCTGCATGTGTAATCTGTAGAGTTAGAAGTTTTTACCAGTCTGTAGAAACGCCTATATTTCTTCGATCTGTTATCCATTTTATCCATGCGTTTTGCTATCATTGCAAATTCCTTTAGTAATTTTTCGTAGCCTTTCTCTTCATCTGGATTTGCAGTTTCAGAGGGTTCTTCTGTTTTGCTCTTCGCTTTGAAGGCAACTTCTTTGTCTTTAGAATTACTTTCTGCCTTTATGAACAGATGATCTGGTCCACGAATTCTTTGAATATCACACTCGTGACCTTCCAGATGGTCAAAGAGTGCTTCTGTGGACAATTTATTAAAGTCTGCTCGAAGCGGTTGCATAGCAGCATATATTTCCCAGCTAGGTGGAAGAGCTCTTAGAACTTTCATGTTCTTCTCTCTTTGAGTATATTTGTTCTTTTTGAACGAAGATATCTCAAGTAGAATTCCTGTAAATCTGTTCTTCATCTGTTCGATGGTTTCGCCTGGTTTCATTTTGAACTCATCATATTTGTTGCAGGCAAGTGACAATTTGTTCTCGATCATAACCTCTGATCCTAGAGCCAAGTCTTTTAAGGCTTCCCACATCTCTTTGGCTGTATCCAAATCTTGGATTTTGGCCAAATGTACGCCTTTGACAGTTCTGGAAATGATCCCTTTGGCAAAATCATCAAGATTTGCTTCTCTCCTTTCTTCAAAAGTGTATATTCTGGGATCCTTTAGCACAGTCTCCTTGACCACTCATGTTTCAGTAATACGAGTAGTTTCTTCTGTAATTGCTAATGGCCCTTCTTCAATTACCTTCCACATTAAGCAGTGATGAGCTTTGAGACACATCTTGATTCTAAAGCTCCATTCTCTTTAACCTTGGATGGAAAATTCTTCGCATGCCCTGATAACAGATGATTCCATAGCAGAAAGTATGCACGTGAATGAAGATAGGTTTTCCTAGATCTATTCAAGTAGACCACGCAAGTTTTATCCCTGTGAAACCAAAACAATGGTCGTTTGAACCACTGCTCTGATACCACTTGTTGGTCCCGAAAGAGCAAGGTTTGGTGTATGGGGGGGGATACACCAAATACAAACTTTTCAGTTTACTTGACAAATTATCAGAGAGTTCAAGCTATTCTGTATAAGAAATTGCTCGGTAGATGACTAAACAGATTGATACATAGATCGATATCAGTTTAGTCCAAACAGATTGCTCTCTTAGTGAGAAACACTTAGTCAATAATAAGAGTGATCTTATTACTTTCTGAGTGTTGTGTGTGCGGAAAAATGGTGGATTTAATGAGTGCTCTTGTTTAGAAAACCTTAGGAATTATTCAGATCGTTAAGCAGATTGATTGAGAATGCAGATTATATGAAGGTGCAGATGATTAGAATAATAAACAACTAAAAATAAATATGCAGGAAAGTAAAGAACACAGTTGTTTAACGTGGTTCGGGAAATCCCTACGTCCACGATCTGGTCCAAACTCGACCAGATTATCCAATACTAGGATACTCTGCTTGTTTATACTCGTGGAGAACGAGTCACAAGTATCAATCACAACTAGAGAGATACTTATGCACGAAATAAGGGTCGTGTCCCTTTACAACAGATTACCTCTACGTTACCACTAGAAAACTACTAGCTAGCAGGGTGATCTCCTTTCTCTCGATAAGACAGACTTGAATCGAGGTGGTTGGTGTGATGAGAATCACAGATCTTTTGAAGCTCTTAGTCTGGATTTCAGATTGATTGCTTGAGAGTATGTTAGCAATATAGCTCGCGTGCGTGTTCTATCTCATCCTCCAGATCTTGAACTTCAAATATATAGGCATTGAATTTAAAATTCTAGCCGTTGTTGATTGGCGTGAGATTGATGGTATATTGCCAATCAATTATCTCCATCATATCTCTTCTTGCCATGTAGAGAAGGTTGACTCAATCTTCGAGTTATGGAAAGCAGATTGCTAACGGTCTCTTTCCTTCTATGTGTTAACCGAAGATTCTCTTTCCAATCCCAGTTGGATGAACTTTAATTTTGACGTGGCAAGATGGTATGATGTGTAGGATGATGTCATCTGGTTGTTTGATGACTCTATCGATCTGGTGCTTCGCTGTAACTATCGATCTGGTCATCGATCTGGTCGCTGTCTGTTACAGCAGATCGATTTCTTCTTGGCTTGAAATCTTGGCCTTCATCCTAAACTATTTATAGAAATAACTTCTATAGGAATAACTCCTTTACATTTCAAGTTATCTCCTAATCTGTTCTCTAACAGAATTCACTTTAAAGGTAGTGATCTGCTTTACATGTAGAACAGTTTAATAAAAATAATTAAGTGTGTTTCGAAGGATCATCATCAAAACCAAAATTACATTAGGGTTCCCAACACTAGTGAATCTGAAGAAGTGGAAGAAATCCGTGATGGAGACGATGTTGCCATGATCACCAGAAAATTCAATCGTATGGTGAGAGGATTTAATCGTGACAAGACCAAAGAAAAGTCCAAAGGGAGAGATGTACCTCGTCTGGAGTACTATGATCCCCCAAAGAACGACAACAATCAAAGAAGACCCCCTGTTAGGAACAACATTCAAAACGAAGTGTTCAAATACAGCTCATCTAAACTCGACAGTGTACAATGTCATGAGTGTAAGGGATTTGGATGTTTTGCGAATCAGTGTGCTAACACACTTTGTAAGAGGGGAAAGTCTTACTGGGTATCCTGGAATGAAGATGAGTATGAGTTCTTTGAAGACATAGATGGGAAATTATTTGAAAGCGTAGCACTGCATGTAACAATGCCCTCTCAGGACAAAACAGGCCAAAACACAGATGTCGACATTTTCTCAGAACGGTATGACTCTAACTATTATTCTACATTGTTTTGTTTAAATGCCTCTGTTGATGGTACAGGAAGTGTTGAGGACGACATAGATTCCGCCTGTGCTGAGGAGTGTGATAGCAATGCCTTCTCAATAATTTAAGGGTTGAAAAGGTTGTACGATGAGCTGTTGGGAAAATGGAAACATCAAGCAAAAGATCTGCTGACCGCAACAGCCGAGGTAACACGACTCAAGGAAGTTCAAGGAAAACAGGAGGCATTGATCCCACAACGGGACATAGAGCTCACCAAAGTAAAATCCCAACTTGAAGAGGCAGATCTGACCATTCGCAAATGGAATACTGGGACTTATTCGCTCCAAGAGATCATGGATAGTGCAAATCCTAGCAAACAAGGCCTTGGATATGCTGCACCAACTGTGTTGTGTCGTGGGTCCACATCGGCAGGACAAACATCCAATGCCAAAGCAGATGTTGTGCTCACAGACTCTTCAACACCGACAAAACAAAGCATCTCTCGAGCAGGAAAAGGTAAGAAAGGTAAGAAAAAGGGTAAACGACATAGAAGGAAATATATATGTCATTATTGTTTGAAACCAGGTCATATACAACCTTTTTGTTATCAAAAGAAAAGAGATGACAGGTCCGAATGTGTACTACCAAAGCAACCCAAAATGATATGGGTCAAGAAAACTGAGTTAACATGTAATGTTGTGTACACAGCATTGAAAACTGACATTTCAGGTTCTTGGTACTTTGACAGCGGATGTTCTCGCCACATGACAGGTAACAGAACATTCCTTTCCAATTATGAGACTTATGATGGAGTAAATGTTTCCTTCGGTGGAGGTTTAAAAGGTAAAATTGTAGGGAAAGGTATACTTAATGTTCCTGGTTTACCTGCTTTAACGAATGTTTATCATGTGCAAGGACTTATGGCAAATCTGATTAGTATAAGTCAACTATGTGATGGTAACTTGCTTGTAAAATTCACTAAAGATGCATGTGAAGTTTACAACAACAAGAACTTGTGTATCATGACAGGTCAAAGGTCGACAGACAATTGTTACATGACTGATCATGTGAAATGCAACAAGGCTCAAGTTGATGATGTTATACTCTGGCATAAAAAATTAGGTCATACTAACTTTCAAAATCTTGGCAGGTTAATCAAGATGGATGCTGTGCGAGGTTTACCCAAACTTGGGAATGCAGACCAGATCATTTGTGGTGACTGTCAACGAGGAAAACAATTACATGCCTCACATCCTGTTCTACAACACAGTGAACAACATTTTGGGAACAACCGATGTTTTGAACTTCTACATATGGATCTTGTAGGACCCATGGAAGTTGAAAGCATTGGTGGTAAAAGGTATGTGCTAGTTGTGGTAGATGATTTTTCTAGGTTTAATTGGACCTATTTTTTACGTGAAAAATCTGACACATTTGATGTATTTAAAAATATGTTTTCTCGTGTTACTAATATGTTTGATGCTAGAATATCTCGCATAAGATCTGATCATGGTCGTGAGTTTGAAAACTCAAAATTCACAACTTTTTGTGATGAAAAAGGAGTGTACCAAGAGTTTGCAGCACCAAAAACACCACAACAAAATGGTGTGGTCGAACGCAAGAATAGAACCTTGATTGAAATGGCTAGGGTGATGCTGAGCTCAAGTCAAATGGCGAAACGCTTTTGGGCTGAGGTAGTAAATACAACATGTTACATCAACAATCGTGTCAACATTCGACCAGGGTCATTTAAAACACCATATGAGCTACTTAAAGGGAGAAAACCTAACCTAAAACATCTTCGTGTTTTTGGGTGTGTTTGTTTTATCTTAAATGATCGAGAGTATCTAACAAAGTTTGATGATAAAAGCGACAAAGGTGTATTTGTTGGATACCCAACAAACAGTGTAGCTTATAGGGTTTTTAATCTACGCATTAAGACAATACAAGAATCTGTTAATGTTGTCTTCGATGATGCAGGTGATGGGAACAAAGAAGTGGAAGCAGAAGACGACAGATATCAAGGGGGAGTTGTCACACCTCCTGTTGAGACGCAAACTGTTCCAACTAACACAGAAACTGGCACTACTGTGGAGGTCAACACCACACAACAGGAACCTGAAGAAGAACTAGATGACCCTCAAGAGATCACTCCTCGTAGAGAACCTTCAGGGCGAGTAAGAGAAAACCATCCACTAACTCAAGTTATTGGAAACATTGAGGATGGTGTTCAGACCCGACGAAAACAGCAAATAAACTATAAAGAAATGGCGTGCTTGTACTCCATGTGCTCTACAGTTGAAGGCATAACATGTTTTGTCTCCAAGTTCGAACCAAAAAATGTCAAGGAAGCACTAACTGATGAGTTCTGGATAAATGCTATGCATGAAGAGCTAAATCAGTTTGTGCGTAGTGATGTTTGGTATCTTGTTCCCAGGCCAGTCAACAAAAATGTTATTGGCACAAAGTGGATCTTCAAAAACAAGTCTGATGAGAAGGGAACTGTTGTGCGTAACAAAGCACGATTAGTAGCTCAGGTGTACACTCAAGTCGAAGGAGTCGACTTTGATGACATATTTGCACCAGTAGCACGACTCGAATCCATTCGGTTGTTGCTTGCAGTCGCATGTTACCTCAACATCAATCTATACCAGATGGATGTGAAGGCAGCATTTCTTAATGGTGAGTTAAAGGAGGAGGTATACGTGGAACAACCAAAAGGTTTTGAGGACCCTCACAAACCGGACCATGTTTTCCGATTGAAGAAAGCTGTATATGGGCTCAAACAAGCACCACGAGCTTGGTATAAGCATCTCACACATTTCCTTCTCAAATACGGGTTCGTGAGAGGTGCTGCTGACCAGACATTGTTTATCAAAAGGGAAGATCAACACATCCTTATTACTCAAATTTATGTTGATGATATGATATCAAAAGGGAAGATCAACACATCACGTAACATGTTAACTGATTTTTCAGGTGCAATGTCTACTAAGTTTGAGATGAGCATGGTGGGCGAGCTCACATACTTTCTTGGACTACAGGTTAAACAAGGACAAGATGGCATCTTTATCTCTCAAAGCAAATATGCCAAGGAGATGATAAAGAGATTTAACCTTGAAGGTACGAAACACATGAAGACTCCTATGGGTTCTACAGAAAAGTTAGCTAAAGATGATGCTGGAGAAGATGTTGACCCAACACTCTACAGATCAATGATAGGGAGTTTGTTGTACCTAACAGCCACTTGTCCAGATTTGATGTTTAACGTATGTGTGTGTGCCAGATATCAAGCTAAACCTAAAGCCTCTCATCTCAAAGCTGTTAAACGAATCATCAGGTATGTTGCTGGAACTATAGATCTAGGCATTTTTATTCTCTAAACACATGAATATGATCTTGATAGGTTTTAGTGATTCGGACTGGGCTGGAGATGTTGATGATCGGAAAAGTACGAGTGGAGGGTGTTTTTATCTAGGAAACAACATTGTGTCATGGCATAGCCGCAAGCAAAATTGTGTTTCCTTATCCACTTCTGAGTCTGAGTATGTTGCCGCAGGCAGCTGTTGCACACAATTGCTGTGGCTTAAACAAATGCTTAGTGATTATGGCCTAGACAACAATGACCTAGTTGTGTACTGTGACAACATGAGCGCCATAAACATTTCTAAAAATCCTGTTCAACACTCAAGAACGAAGCACATTGATATAAGACACCATTTCATTAGAGAATTGGTGGAACAAGAGGTAATCAAGCTTGAGTATGTGAAAACGGAGAACCAAGTTGCTGACATCTTTACATAACCCTTGGATCATGAGAGATTTGTATTCTTACGGAAATCTCTTGGTCTTTGCTTCTTTTATTAAATGATTGTTGTGCTACACCCTTCTGTCCACATTTTGCCATCTATATCACGGGTGTAGTTTGTTGTGTCTAACTTGCTGGTATATGTTAAGTCAACATATTCTATATTCTGAAACTTGGCATTTATCTATATGTTTGTGTATGTAACTGTGTGGTAAACAATCCAAGTAGTTTGGGGGGCACGGCGCTCGCTACGACGATGCTACCTTACAAAAGGATTACAACTGCGACTGCTTTCGAGGGTGAAAGGCTAGGGGCACGGCGTTCGCTGCGACGATGCACTCTACACTCACTAACCCTTGAATTCTCTATCTAAGCCAGGTCGATGTTGCAACAAACGTTGACACATCAGAGCAAGTTAGACTGTTGTCTCTCAAAATTGTTATTCAAAATGTTTTCAGCAACATGTGTGATCTGCAACACGTACTCTATGTGCGAATTCCTTGTGTCCATCTCTTCTCTCTTGGTAGTGGGTCATAACTGTTGGGTGGCGTGTTCTTAGGGGGTTTGTCAGGTAGAAATGAAACGGTGTCTGTTGCACTGAACCGTCGCTAGCTGTATTTTTCTCATCATTATCTCTCTGTTTGACTGTCAACTATCACACTAAACCCTAAACCCGCCTACTTCTTCTCTCTCCTCATATCTTCACACTCCCCCAGACTGATACGTTTCTTGGTTTACATAAAACATATCATCGTCTCCTTCTTCACTATCCTATCCACCAAACTCTCAATATTTTTGTACTCTCCCCAGTCAATTCCACACCCATACTCTTCCTCCATGGCTTCTCCTCAAACTCCAGACATTGCGACCCTTCTCCAAGCACTGCTTGCAGCAAACCCTAGTATTCTTCAAACGATTCAGTCCACAGCGGCCACTCCACCACCGGTTGCTATTTCTCCAATCCCTTTTGTCACTCCACCACCAGTTTCCACTGAAGAATCTCCCGCTCTAGTAGTAACCCCGACTGATCCCACTCCAGTCGAGGTTCTACCTGCTACTGCACCAACACTGGAAGCGGCGGTCACTGTGCCTCCAGTTGAGGAAACCCCTCCACCGGTTACTACATTTGCCGTAGTTGAGCCCATACCGCAGTCACCAGTGTCCTGTTCGTCCTCACCACCCATCGCTCTCACCCGCAAGCCTACGACACGGGGTTCTCGGCTATCTAGTATGACCAAGAAGTCTAAAGGACCCACACCCACGGTTGTCCTTCAGGACGATAGTGAGGATGAGGTGTCATCTGCTCCAAAGCGGCAACGCCTCCTTCCGCCGAGCGACGTTCAGATGGAGCCCACTTCCTCAACCGCCAAGGGAAAATCGGCAGCCCGCGCCTCAGAACTCTCAGAGGGGCCCGATTCCCCTTTGAATGTGGAACAGGCACAAAGCCTTCAATTCTATGACCAGTTGGCTGCCGTGAAGTGGAAACGGCTACGGAATCTTCCCTGTGTGAGCGAGCGAACTATGGAGGAGACCAGCTTCGAGGATCATAATCTGCTTGAGTTCTTCCGTACACGCGGACTTCTGGGTACAGTTTTTAATCTCCCTCCTTTTGTCAAGAATGTCGTATGTCATTTTTACTGCAACCTGCATTCTTCCTTCGGTGATCGTTCTTCGGCGAAGTTTGGGAAACTTTATCTTTATAACTCCATATTTGATTTTACGGCGGATGCCATTAACCTTGCCCTTGGGTTGACAACTGTTGAGGGGGAGAGTGTTTCTGATCTGGATGTCGTTGCCAAGGTTATTACCGGCGGCAAAAAGTCTAAATGGGTTCAGCCCATGAAGACCTCATTGCTGTCGCATATGTACTCAATTCTTCACAAGATCCTGACTTATAACTGGATTGTGTCTTCAAACTCCACTGTTGTCACACAACAACATGGAGTGTTGCTGTACCTCATGGGGCTGAACAAACCTTGCAACTTGGGGCGCATTGTATTTGATCAGTTGTCTGCTCTCTCCACCAAATCATAGATCTCGTCTATGCCTTTTCCCTCTCTCATTTGCAGGATACTTGCTCATCAAGGGTCTACATCTGTGGCCCAGAGCCATGAGGCTGAACCTGCTCCTCTTTACACCATCCACCCGTCTCTTTTCAACAAGAGCAAGGTGGCGGACCTCCCTTGGCGTAATCCTGATGCTCCTGTCTCGGCTAGCTCGGGTATGCACCTATCCCCTCAAGCTGTTCAACATTCTTTTATTGCAAAAAGTACATGCACTTGATTGGGATTAACAATCTCAAGGGCAGAATATCTGTTGGAAATTAGTATTCCTTCAAGTAAAACAATTTTAGCATGGGAAGTGTGCCTGAAGCAGAAATTGAAAATCAACGAATGTGAGGTGACAGCAGAGTTACATGTCATTAAAATGAAGGATTTTGATGTCATTTTGGGTATGGATTGGTTAGAGAAAAATAAGGTGACTATAGGTTGCTAGGAAAGAGATGTTTCTTTTCAAGCAAACGACAGATCAAACGTTAGGTACCATGAGTCAAGATTGGGACATCCGATACCCATTATTTCAGCATTCAAGGCTGCTAAATTTCTAAGGAAAGGAAATTATCAGGCAATTCTTGTCAGTCTGATGACTGATGCACATCAAAAGAAGGACCTCTCACATGAATGGATTGTAAAGGACTATCCAGATGTCTTTCCCGATGAATTGCCAGGATTACCTCCAGATAGAAAAATTGAATTCACCATCGACTTGGAGCCTGGATCAGCTGCAGTGTCGAAAGCACCATATAGAATGGCGCCAAAGGAACTGCAAGAGCTCAAACTGCAGCTACAAGAATTAATGGAACTTGGTTTTATCCGACCAAGTGTTTCACCATGGGGCACGCCAGTTCTATTTGTTAAGAAGCAAGATGGGTCACTGAGAATGTGCATTGATTATTGAGAATTAAACAAGCTTACCATTAAAAATAGGTTATCACCATTTCGAGATAAGAAAGGAGGATATTCCAAAAACAGCTTTACGAACAAGATACGGACATTACGAGTTCAATGTGATGTCTTTTGGCTTAACAAATGCTCTAGCGGTTTTCATGGACTTTGTTGGGAACCCTAAAGATTAGTGTTGATGATGGTCTTTCGAAACA
>JAPKLX010000349.1:125719-162648 GCA_026898415.1 Leonotis leonurus | reverse complement strand
AGAGGCAAGAAACCAGTGGATGAGGGAGATCAAATTGCTGAACTGTTGTTGTTCGGTGTGAGCATGGATCAAGCATGTGATCCAGTGTTCAGAGCGCAGTTCTACAAAGAACAGGCAGAGAGGGAGAGGAAGCTAGCTGCTCAGGAGGCCAAAGAAAAATCTTTTCAAACTCCTTTCTCCTCGCCTTCATCTACAGAACGCTCACAGCAACAGTCATCCCAATCAACCACTCTGTCCAAAAAGAAGAAGAAGAAACCATTCTCCTGGAACCTATCTTTGCAAAAGAAGACACCAAATGACGCATGGGTTCCAGAGAATGATCAAAATGATTGGGAGAAAGTGAAGCAGGGTTTCATCCTGAACAGATACTTCTTGAAGGAGCCTACATATTAAGAATCAACTCCAGATGAAGATTTCAACAGATATCTGGACAACTTCAGTGACAAGGAGCTAGTACAGAGGATCAGAACAGCAGCTTCTGATGCCAAGATAAAGATCAAAGCTCCGGAGAAAGAATACATGGTCTGTCCAACAATACCTGGCAGCAACATACCCGATAAGACATACATTCTAAATTACATCAATCAACTGGCCATGATTAAAGGATATAAGATCGACAATCACGATCCCAATTACGCCAGGGTGAGAGATGGGATCTATGAGAGCATCCAGTTGATATCTGATGCACAGAGAGAGAAAATGAAGAAGGGCGGAGCAGCCAGATGGTTTTCTTAGACAGATCCTTATTCTCATATTCTGTTTGCTCTCTGTTATTTCCTTTTACTGTCCACATGTACTCATCAATTCATATATCTATGAATGTGGAGTTTTCTGGAGACAAAATCTTACTATTCTATTATCTTCTTGTTATTTACTGTTATTTAACTTAAATAACAAATAGCTAATTTCTCCAGAACATGATACATGTTAATTTGATTACGCTGACTAAGTGTGGTTTCGACATCATCAAAAAGGGGGAAATTGTTGGGAACCCCACAAATATTTTAAGTTTTGATGATGTTCTCTCGAAAACACACTTGGTATTATTCATGTTCTGTATCATCTCTCTTTGATGTTTATAGAACAGAAAGTTTGAAACCAGCAAGTCTTTGACAGAAAGATGAAACCAGCAAGTCTTTGACAGAAAGCTGAAACCAGCAAGTCTTTGACAGAAAGCTAAACCAGCAAGTCTTAGACAGAAAGTTGGAGCAAGACAACTTTAACAGAAAGTTGAAACCAGCAAGTCTTTTACAGAAAGATGAAACCAGCAAGTCTTTAACAGAAGGTTGAACCAGCAAGGTTAGAACAGAAAGTTGGAGCAAATCAACTTTAACAGAAAATTGCTCAACCAGAATGCACTCAACCAATATTCAACCAGAAAGACATTAGAACCAGAAAGGGCATAACCAGAAGGTTCCAGAGACAGAAAAAGCTGAACCAAACCTGTCAATGATGGTAACAGATCAATAGAACTATCAAAACCACCAGATGACAATGCCCTTCTCATCATATCTCTTACCACGCAATATTAAAGTCCATCCATCAAGAATTGGAAAGGGAATCACTGATTGACACGAAGAAGGAAAGTAATCACAGTCGATCTGCTTTCCATTCATAGAAGATTCAGTCAACGACCCTACAAGGAAAGAAGAGATATGATTGATTGGCAATCCACAAATCAAATCACGCCAATCAACTAACGGCTAGAACTTCAAGATTCAAGCCTATATAAATTTGGAGTTTTAAAGTCTGAATAGGAACACAAGTGCTACATTGATCAAGATATTCTCAAGCAACTCTATCTCACCTTCAGACAATAAGCTTCAAACCGTTCGTGATCAAATCACACCAACCTCGATTCAAGTCTGTCTTATCGAGAGAAGAAGGAGATCTTTACTAGCTAGTAGTTTTCTAGTGGATTAACGTGAAGATATTCTGTATTACAGTAGTTTTCTGTAAGTTGTAAAGGGACACGACCCTTATTCGTGCATAAGTTTCAATCAAGTCTGTACTTGAAACTTGTGGCTCGTTCTCAGCAAGTATAAATAAGAAGAGTATCCTAGTAGTGGATATCTAATCCAGTTTGGATTAGACCGTGGACGTAGGGGGTTTCCCGAACCACGTTAAATAACTGAGTTATTTACTTTCTGCATTTATATTCAGTTGTTTTATTCATTATCTGTTATACTCATTCAATCTGCATTCCTTAATCTACTCTCTAAATACATGATTAAGTTTTCTAAAGATTTTCTAAACAAGAGCACCGACTATAGTCCACCATTATTCCGCAGACAGTACTCTGCTAGAAAATAAGATCACTCTTACTTTCTGCTTTGTATTTCTCTCTTGAGAGATTCTGCTTGGACAGAACAAGATTGATTAGTTTGTCAATCTGGTCTGTCACTTTGAGTAATCTGTAATCCAGAAAGCTTAAGTCTCTCCCCTTAATTAGTCAAGTAAACTGAAAAGTTTGTATTTGGTGTATTCCTCCCCCCCATACACCAAACCTTGCTCTTTCGGGACCAACAGACAAAATAACTTCTGTAGGATTTTAATCCCTTACATTTTAAGTTATTCTCGAAGATCATGTTCTCTATCAGATTCACTTTATACATTAGTGATCTGGTACAGTTTAGAACAAATTAAGACCTCGCAAGTAGAATAAAATCTAAGTGTGTTTCGACAGAACATCATCAAAACTAAATATTGCAGTGTTCCCAACAGTATGAGTAGTACTTATCAATTCTTTTAACCTCTCATCAACAATGGTAGTGCAGGCCCTTTCTGACTGAGGTAGGCCGCACTCCCGTAAGCTCTCTCGGGTACGATACACAGAGGACCCACCCTCCGGGAGGTGCTGGAGTCCACTTCCCAACAAGAAGTGATTCACTTGCTGGAAAATGTGGCAGATCACTCTGTGCTCAATGATTTTCTATGTATCAATTTGCTCCCTGAGAGCTATGGAGCAGCCAAGAAAGTCAAGCTATACTTGTTTGTCAAGGACAATGAGTATTACATTTTTAATGCATTACTCCAAACCAGATAGATAGAGGAGTTGAAGAAGGAAGAAGCTACCCTACTCAGTCTACTACAAGCTAACACAATTAGAGAAATAAGAGCAGAATACCACCAGCTAACCCTCGCAATCATGAAGCTTGAGGCCAAATTGCTAAAAATTGATCTTCAATCCTTCTATATTGATAGAATGGATTTTTATACAAGTGTGAAAGGATCAGATGATGAAGTTGACCCAAATGTGGTAATGGGTGGTCAAGGAAGTGACCAGACAGAGAAGCCCAACACATCTGATGCAGCAGGTAGATCAAAGTCAATCCTAGCAGATCAACCCCACCCAAAACAACTAGCACAAACAGCAGCAACAGAACAACCCATCTAGGAGGCTGAGAAGCCTAAGAAGCCCAAGAAGAAAACTCCCATCATCAATCTCGACCTAGTCGATGAAGAACCAGTGGGACAAACTGTTGAAGGAGAACCCAAAAATGAAATTTATACTCAAGGGGTTGCTCAAAAGTTGAAGAAGCATGTTCGATTCTATGATCTGGAATAACTTCTGGGAAGAGAGACCAAGTCATTCAACAACTTGCAAGTTGATGACTTGATTACATTGAGAGTTCAAGATCAGATGACTGATACCTGCAACATCATCCAAGAAAAAGCTACTCAAATCCTTGCTGATTTCAACCAGCATCAGAAGGACTACGTGAACCATATGGATGGAGATTTACGTCGCAAGATAAGGGACCATTACAAGGAGCTCAACAAGAAAATGGATGACGACAGAGAGGCTGCTGAAGCAGCAAGAGAGAAGTCCGACTAGAAGCTGGAGTCTGTGGAAAAGCAAGTCTAGACTGTTCAGACTTTGGTCACAGACATGCAGGCTAAGGAAAAAAGACAGAATTGATGCAGCTGTAAAAACTCAATCTGCTTCCATCACTGCTTTGGAGCATTTCCTTTAGAAATACACCGATAGTTGACCAGATCGTCATCACTCTGTTCTGACCAGATCGTTGTTCAAAGTGAGCCAGATTGTACCAGATCAACTTCAGCCACCTAAAATTTTTGCCTAGATGCACTTAAATGAATCCAAGACTACTTGCCACATCAGTAGATCTCACGAAGATGGAAAGGATATCTATTGGAGATCAAATTTTGAAGGAGAATCAATCAACACGCAAAGAAGGAAAGAAACATCTATCAACGATCTACTTTCAATATTTATTGAAGATTCAGTCAATCTTTCCAAAGGCAATAACAGATAAATCAGGGATTCATATCTCTTGATTTGTAATCACTTTTAATTCAAACCAATCAAACCTACCGATTAGAATTTTAAATTCTACACCTATAAAATCTTGGAACCAAGAATGGAAGAGTACAAATACTATTATTTACGATCAACAAGCTGTTACTCTGCCCAGAAATGTTGGGAAGTGGACTCCAGCACCTCCCGGAAGGGGGGTCCTCCGTGTATCGTACCTGAGAGAACTTATGGGAGTGTGGCCTGCCTCAGTCGAAAAGGGCCTGCACTACCATTGTTGACGAGAGGTTAAATGAATTGATTAGTACTACTCATACCAACATGGTGCATCATCTTTTCAGGTGACCCCTTTGTAGAAACTCCAAGGTTAAGCGTGCTTGGCTTGGAGCAATACTATGATGGGTGACCTACTAGGAAGTGTCCTGGGTCAGCCTGTCAGTGAGTACAAAGCAGGCTGGGAAAGAAAGTGTTGGTGTGTGGGGCCAGTACGTCAATTCTGATGGGCGCTCCCGATCCAACAATTGGTATCAGAGCCTGGGCTTTGGATGTGAAGAATCGAATCCGGCGGTACCATCCCTAGGCAAGGAGTGCCTGAGGGGAGGGGTTGTTGGGTACAATAACTCTAGGGGTTATGACGATTCACGGCCGTAATCCTAGGTGCGAGATTGACGGTCCTCTGGGTGTCATAGGTAGCCCCGTGGCCCGGGTTCGAAGGAGCGCCAACATATGATCTCAAGGTCCGATGCATCCTCCAGAGTACCGGGATGGTGCTGAGGGGGGGATTGTTGGGAAGTGGACTCTAGCACCTCCCGGAGGGGGGGTCCTCCGTGTATCGTACTCGAGAGAACTTATGGGAGTGCGGCCTGCCTCAGTCGAAAAGGGCCTGCACTACCATTGTTGACGAGAGGTTAAATGAATTGATTAGTACTACTCATACCAACATGGTGTATCATCTTTTCAGGTGACCCCTTAGTAGAAACTCCAAGGTTAAGCGTGCTTGGCTTGGAGCAATACTATGATGGGTGACCTACTGGAAAGTGTCCTGGGTCAGCCTGTCAATGAGGAAAAAGCAGGCTGGTAAAGAAATGTGTTGGTGTGTGGGGCCAGTACGTCAATTATGATGGGCGCTCCTGATCCAACAAGAAATCAACTCACTCATCGAAGCATTTACTTGAGAAGATTTCTACACACCAGATCGTGTTCTAAGCCGTTTGTGATCGAAATCACACCAACTTGATTTAAGTATGTCTTATCGAGAAGAATGAATGATAACTTCACTAGGTAGTAGTAAGAAGAGAGTATCCAAGTAGTGGATATCTTATCCAGTTTGGATTGGATCGTGGACGTAAGGGGTTTCCCGAACAACGTAAAAACAACTGTGTTATTTACTTTCTGCATTTTAAATTTCAGTCGTTTATCTGCTAACCAACACAAATATTCAAACTGCATTCCTTAATCAATCTATTAATCAATATGATTAAACTTTCAAAATGTTTTCTAAGCAAGAGCACAGACTAAGTCCACCATATTCCGCACACAATGCTCAGTTAGAGATCAAGATCACTCTTGATATCTGCTAAGTATTTTTCACAAGAGAGTATCTATCTCGAAAGATCGTTATTGATCTGGTTTGTCGAAGTTGAGCAATCTTCGTTTAGAAAGCTTAAACTCTCTAAGTAATTAGTCAAGTAAACTGAAAAGTTTGCATTTGGTGTATTGTCCCCCCCCCCTCCATACACCAAACCTTGCTCTTTCAGGACCAACAAGTGGTATAAGAGCAGTGGTTCATAGGACCATTGTTTCTGTTTCACAAGGTTGAAACCTGTGTGATCAACTTGAATAGATCTAGGAAAACATTTTTCATTTACTTGCATCCTATCTATCATTATGGAATCTTCTGTTATTAGGGCTTGTGAAGAATTCTCCATCCAAGGGTACAGAGAGTGGAGTTTCACAATCAAGATGTGTCTAAAAGCTCATCACTGTCTGATGTGCAAAGTGATAGAGGAAGGACCATTAGTGATACAAGAAGAGAAGACTCGCATTATAGAAATTGGTGCAGTCAAAGAGATCGTGCTCAAGGATCCCAGAACGTACACATCATCAGAACGACGTGAAGAAAATCTAGATGATTTTGCAAAAGGATTATCTCTAGCACTGTTAAAGGAGTCCATCTGGCCAAAATCTAAGATCTGGTGTTGGGAACCCTAAGTAACTTTATTTTGATGATGATCTTTCTAAACACACGTAGCTTTCTTAGAGGTTAAACTGATCTACGTGTTAAACAGATCACTAGATATAAAGTGTACTCTATTATGAAACAGACTAGGAGATGACTTGATATGTAAAGGAAATATTCCTATAGAAGTCAATCTCAACTTAATATAGGATGAAAGTTAAGATTTCACGCCAAAAGGAATCGATCTGCTATAACAGACAGCGACCAGATCGATGCCTACAGCGAGGAACCAGAACGATTGAGTCATCAATCCACCAGCTGACATCATCCTACACATCATATGCTCTTGCCACACCAAGATTAAAGTCCATCCAACTGGGATTAGAAAGAAGATCTTCGGTTAACATATAGAAGGAAAGAAACCGTTAGCAATCTGCTTTCCATAACTCAAAGATTGAGTCAACCTTTCCTATATGGCAAGAAAAAATATGATGGAAATCATTGATTGGCAATATACCATCTATCTCATGCCAATCAACAACGGCTAGAATTTCAAAATTCAATGCCTATATAGTTGAAGTTAGATATCTGGAGAAAATAGAGAGAACGCATGCGAGCTATACTGTTGTCATACTTTCAAGCAATCAATCTGCTATCCAGACTTAGAGTTTCAACACTCTGTGATTCTACATCACACCAACCACCTCGATTCAAGTCTGTCTTATCGAGAGAAAAGAGATCACCCTGCTAGCTAGTAATTTTCTAGTGGTAACGTAGAGGTAATCTGTTGTAAAGGGACACGACCCTTAATTCGTGCATAAGTATCTCTCTAGTTTTGATTGATACTTGTGACTCGTTCTCCACGAGTATAAAGAACAGAGTATCCTAGTAGTGGATAATCTGGTCTAGTTTTGACCAGATAGTGGACGTAGGGTTTTTCCGAACCACGTTAAACAACTGTGTGCTTTACATTCCTGCATTTTTAATTTCCGTTGTTTATTATTCTAATCATCCACACTAATATTCGATCTGCATCTCAATCAATCCCTTTAACAATCTGGATAATCTATAAGGTTTTCTAAACAAGAGCAATCACTAATCTACCATTATTCTGCACTCACTAAACACTTAGAAAGTAATAAGTTCACTCTTATTATTAGCTAAGTGTTATCACTAAGAGAGTAATCTGTTTGGACTAAAACTGCTATCGATCTGCATATCGATCTGTCTAGTCATCTTCGAGCAATTTCTTATACAGAATAGCTTGAACTCTCACATAACTTGTCAAGTAAACTGAAAAGTTTGTATTTGGTGTATTCCCCCCCCCCCCATACACCAAACCTTGCTCTTTCGGGATCAACATCTGGATACAGCCAAAGAGATGTGGGAAGCACTGCGAGAACTCAACCTAGGTTCTGAAGCTATGATCTAGAACAAGCTGTCCTTGGCATGCAACAAGTTTGATGAATTCAAAATAAAACCTGGTGAAATCATTGAGCAAATGAAGATCAGATTCATCAAAGTGTTGCTTGACGTCTCTGCTTTCAACAAGAACAAGTACACACAGAGAGAGAAGAATCTCAAAATTCTCAGAGCATTGCCACCAAGCTGGGAGATATATTCTGCAATGCAAACACTACGGGCTAATTTCAACGATTTGTCTGTTGAAGCACTGTTTGACCATCTGGATGTACACGAATGTAAAATCAGAAGGATTCATGGAACAGATCACTCTTCAAGCAAGAAGAATGAAAGTATTTCGAAGAAAGAAAAAGAAATAACCTTCAAAGAGAAGTGCATAGTAGATGAACGAGTTGTACCTGTTGGATCAGAAGAAGGAGATTATGACTAGCTTCTCAAAGAGTTCGCAATGATTGCCAAGAGAATGGATAAAATGGAAGTCAGATCGAGAAAATACCGCAAATTCTACAAAGATAACAAGAGTAGATGTTGGGAACCCCATAACATCTCTAAGTTTTGATGATGGTTTTTCAAAACACACTTGATATTATACATGTTCTGTACCTTCTATTTGGTTTCAGCATAACAGATAGTCGAAACTGGTTCAAACAGAACGATAGAAGATGTCTTGAACAGATGCTAAAACCAGCAAGTCTCAAGCAGAAGGCTGGAACAGAAAGCTGGAGCAGAAGACTAAGAATAGAGACATAACGCTAAAACCAGCAAGTCTCAAGTAGAAGGCTGGAACAGAAAACTAAGTCTCAAACCAGAGAATCTCAAACCAGCAAGTCTCAAGACAGAATGCTAAATCAGAGAGTCTCAAACCAGAGAGTCTCAAACCAGAAAGTCTCAAAATGAAGCTAGTCAACTTTGACAGAAAGCTAAAACCAGAAAGGGTTCAAACAGAAAGATGGAAGATGCTTCGAGCAGAAAGTACTCCACCAGAAAGAATTGTCTACCAGAAAGTAGTTCAACCAGAAAATGGTTAACGTATGCTCAACCAGAAAAGCATCTCAACCAGAAAGTCACTAGACCAGAAAGGATACATCCAGAAGGGTAGAAGCAAACCAGATAGAGCAGAACCAAATCTGTCAATGAAGCATTAAAGACTTTCCATTGAAGATTTGGAAACTGAATCACTGATTGACATGAAGAAGGAAAGCAATCACAGATGATCTGCTTACCAATCATAGAAGATTCAATCAACAACTCTACAAGGAAAGAAGCGTTATGACTGATTGGCAATTAACAAATCAAATCAACGCCAATCAACAAACGGCTAGAATTTCCAATTCAAAGCCTATATAAATTTGAAGATTTAAAGTCTGAAGACAAGAACAAGAATATTCACAAGCGCTATACAGCAGAAACACTTTCAAGCACTCTATCTCTAAATCAGACTTAAGCTTCAACCTGTTCGTGATCATAATCACACCAAACCACCTCGATTCAAGTCTGTCTTATCGAGAGAAGGAGATCTTTACTAGCTAGTAGTTTTCTAGTGGATTAACGTGAAGATAGCCTCTGATTACAGTAGTTTTCTGTAAGTTGTAAAGGGACACGACCCTTATTCGTGCATAAGTTTCAAACCAGTTTGTACTTGGAACTTGTGGCTCGTTCTCAGCGAGGTTAAATAAGAAGAGTATCCTAGTAGTGGATATCTAATCCAGTTTGGATTAGACCGTGGACGTAGGGGGTTTCCCGAACCACGTAAAAATAACTGTGTTATTTAAATTCTGCATTTTATATTCAGTTGTTTTTATTCTGCATCTATCATACTCATTCAAATCTGCATTCTTAATCAATTTCTTAAATACTCGATTAAGTCTTCAAAAGATTTTCATAACAAGAGCACTGACTAAGTCCACCATTATTCCGCACACAATACATAGTTAGGAAACAAGTTCACACTTGCTTTTTGCTTTGTATATCTCACTTGAGAGAATTTATCTGGATAGAATCTAATTGATTGAAAATCAATCTGTTCTATCACTTTGAGCAATCTGTAAACCAGAAAGCTTACATCTCTCTGATTAAATTAGTCAAGTAAACTGAAAAGTTTGCGTTTGGTGTATTCCCCCCCCATACACCAAACCTTGCTCTTTCGGGACCAACAGTAGATATCAGAAGTATAGAGAACCAGAATGATCTGATAACAAAGGAGATACAAAGAGTAATGGTAAAACCTTTAACTCTACTGACTATACATGTTATGGCTGTGGTAGAACAGGTCATTTCAAGACAGACTGTCCTGACCTATCTAAAAGTCAAAGAGAAGACCTAAGAGCTAAACGAGATCGAAAGCTCAAAGCTCAACGCAAGGCAATGCTGCCTGAAGAAGACTCCAGCAGCTCGAGCCATCTATCTGATAGCTTTTCAAAAAATGATGAGGCATTCTATGCACAAGACATAGAAGATGACTGGGATGAATGCTACATTGGATTAGAAAATGGACTCGACCAGATCAAGGTAAACTCTCATGTCTCTATGTCTTCAAATAAACCTATCTATCATTCAGAAATGAAGATGAACCAGAAGTCTCATGGGATGAAATCAATGAGATGTTCAAGAGCTATACAAGTATAAAGAAGTTATTCTTTGAAGTCATAAAAGAGAATGACAAGTTGAATGAAACAGTAAAGTTTTTGAGTGAAGCAAACACTAAGTTCTCTGCTCAAATAAGTGGTCTTGGAGAACAGATCAAGACTAAAGATGCAGATATATATTCACTCAACTCTAAACTGAATGACATGATCAACAAAAAGGATTTAGTTGAAGAAAAACTGAAGAAGACCATGGAAAACATGAGCAAGATCAACAAAATTCAATAACGAGCTGGTATGATCATTGACATGCAAAGAAGGGGGACAACTGGACTTGGATATACTGGGAAATTTAGTGAAACCAAGTTCGTAGCTGAAAGGAAAAACATACCAGATCAAGTCAAAGATCTAAAGAATAAGAAGAATCAACCACAGAAGATGATGATGAAGGAAGCAAGAGATAAGAAATACTATCAGAAGAGGGGTCAACCTGCTCACTATGTCAAGACAGATAAATACCAGAAGCAAAAGGCATCTACTAAAACATCATCTACCAATAAGAAGAAGATCAACTGGGATAACATTGAGAGAAACCATCCAGCTGTCTACAAAGCTATATCAAGAAGAGATGATGCATGAAGAAAAATTACTTGTTACATATGTGTTCCTAATAAAAAGTTAATCTGGGTTCCTAGGTGAACTTTTGTTACTAACTAAGCACCCACTTGTTGAAAGGGTAGCTAAATCTTCATAATTGCAGGATCAAAAAACTGCAAGAAGAAGTAATGTAGCAAAGGGAACAATCTGGATTATCAATAGTGGATGTTCATAGCATATGACATGTGACAAGAACTCTCTATCCGATTATGTAGAAAGAGAAGGACCACAAGTAACCTTTGGATGTAACTTAAAAGGTTACACTAGAGGATATGGTAATATCAAGATTGGCAAGACCACCATCACCAATGTTTCTTATGTTCAGGGTCTTAGTCATAATTTGTTTTCAGTTAGCCAATTCTGTGCTAATGGAAATCAGATTGTTTTATATGCTAACAATTGTTTTGTGAAAAACAAGGAAGGAGATAAAACCCTTCTTACTGGGAAACTGCAGGATATGTTGTATATTATGCAGTGGACTAACCAGATCGAGACATGTCTAGTTACTAAGACAATCTCTGAGACAAGCTGGTTATGGCACAAGCGACCGAGCCATCTTAATTTCAAGTCAATCAATAAGATTGCAAGAGAGAAGCTAGTCGAAGGATTAATAGACCAAGTATATGTCAAAGATCATATTTGTGAAACATGCCAAGCTGGGAAGCAGACCAGATAATCATTTTCCAGCAATCAATAAGATTGCAAGAGGGAAGCAGACCAGATCATCATTTTCCAGCAAAGTAGCTCAATCATCCTCCAGAGTTTTAGAGTTACTATATTTAGACTTATTTGGCCCTGTTAAGCCATTGAGTATAAATGGAAAAAACTACATTCTGGTTATTATTGATGATTACTCAAGATTCACATGGGTCATCTTTCTATTCAAGAAGAAGGAAACACTGAAAAAGCTGACTAATTTTCTCAACAAGATCACCTACCAAAAAGGAAACCTCTGTTGTAACAATCAGAATAGATCATGGAACAAGTTTCTAAACCAGAAAATTGAGGAATATTACAACCAGATGGGTATCTCTCACCAAACATCTGTTGCAAGAACACATCAACAAAATGGAGTAGTTGAGAGACGAAACATATTATTAAAGGAAGCAGCTCGCACGATGCTGAATGCAACCAGATTACCTAAGAAGTTTCGGGCATAAACCATCTACAAGGCCTGTTATACACAGAACAGATCGGTGATAACTCTCAGACATAGAATAACACCATACGAGATTTGGAACAATAGAAAGCGCATGATACAGTATTTTCGTACTTTTGGTTGTATGCGTTACATTCATAATAATGAGAAATCTCAATTGAAAACCTTTGATAGCAAAACTGACCCTAGAATATTTCTTGGATATTCTGATGTTAGCGAAGCCTATAGGGTTTACAATACGAAAACTCATATTGTGGAGGTAACACCACATATTGTATTTGATGAAGTTATTCTTGAATACAGGGAAACAGATGACGAACAGGTTCATAAACAGATCAATAGTAGAAGACCAGAAGGAATATTACTTGAAGATATCTTAATATGGAATTCAATAGAAGGAGATGAGATTAATGTTCAACCCATAGCTGAGACCAGTACACAGCAAGGGGGAACAACTCAAATTGATCTGGACCAAATCAGATCAACCCCAGATGATAGTGAGCCAGTAGAAGTAGAAAATTCTCAAAGTCAACCTGATGAATCAAGAGACACTAATAATTGGAACATCAATCAAAGTGTTGAGATCGAAGAACCAAAAGAAGAAAACTCTTTCCAAGCAACTTCAACAGCACACCCTGAATTTGAGGAACCAACAGAAGAATCTGAACCTGAGATATCAGAAGAAGAGATGTCCAGTAGTAGGAGATGGATACAAGAACACCATCCTCGAGATCAGATTGTTGGGAACCCATCAGATTGTGTGAAAACAAGAAGGATGCACGGAGAGAGTACACTTCTAAGTTGCTATCTATCTCGTGTTGAACCAACAGATGCTTATGAAGCATTACAAGATGCAGATTGGGTGATAGTCATGCAAGAAGAACTCAATGAGTTTAAAAAAAACCAAGTGTGGTATCTTGTAGACAGATCAAGACACCAGGGCGTTATAGGTGTTAAATAGGTATTCAAGAACAATCGAGATGAGAACGGGGAAGTTGTCAGAAACAAAGCCAGATTAGTTGCAAAAGGATACAATCAACAAGACGGCATTGATTTTAATGAAACATTCACACCGGTTGCAAGACTGGATGCCATCAGACTGTTTTTAGCATATGCAGCATACAAGAGGTTCAAGGTGTACCAGATGAATGTCAAGAGTGCATTCTTGAATGGTATACTTCAAGAAGAAGTGTATGTTGAACAACCATTTGGTTTTGACAAAGGCAATCCAGAACAGAAGGTGTATAGATTAGCCAAAGCTTTTTATGGATTGAAGCAAGCACCCAGAGCGTGGTATGAGACATTATCAACATTCTTGCTGGAGTCAGGATTCAGAAGAGGTTCTGTTGACAAGACATTATTCATAATCAGAGTCAAAGAACATATCCTTTTAGTCCAAATATACGTTGATGATATCAAATTTTGATCACAATTTGGTTATCTATGTAATAAATTTGCTGAACTTATGAAAAATAAATATCAAATATCTATGATGGGCGAGATGAATTTCTCTCTAGGTTTGTAGGTAAAGCAGCGACTAGATGGTATATTTGTTAATCAAGCGAAGTACATCAATGATTTGATTACCAAGTTTGGAGTCAAATATAGTAAACCCGTCAAGATTCCAATGCAGACCAATGGGAAGATAGATCCAGACCCAGAAGGAAAACCAACCAATATAACTCAATATAGGGGTATTATTGGTTCTTTACTATACTTAACTGCTAGTCGACCTGACATTACTTTTGCAGTCGGAGTATGTGCTAGATACCAGGCCAACCCTAAGGAGTCCCATATGGAAGTTGCCAAGAAGACATTAAGATATCTTAAAGGAACAACACATATTGGATTATGGTATCCATGTAAGGACAACTGTGAGTTAACAGGATATTCAGATTCAGATTATACTGGATGTAAGTTGGACAGAAAGTCTACATCTGGAACATGCCAGTTTCTTGGAAACAAGTTGATTTCTTGGTTTTCAAAGAAACAAACATTTGTTGCTACATCGACAACAAAAGCAGAATATATAGCCGCTAGAAGCTGTTGTGCAAAAATACTTTGGTTAAAACAGCAGCTCAAGGACTACAAGTTCGATGTCAAAGAGATACCTATATTTTGTGACAGCTCAAGTGCTATTGCTATAACCAAAAATCCAGTTTTGCACACGAGATGCAAACATATTGATGTGAGACATCATTTTATAAGAGATCATGTTGAAAGAAAGCATATCCAGATCGAGAAGATACATACAGATGTTCAACGTGCAGATATCTTGACAAAGGCACTTCCAGAAGAAAGATTCAAGATGCTATGTGGAAAACTAGGATTACTAAACCTAGATGAAAGAACTTGATCGACACCATATCGATATACACCAGACCATATAGCAGATTGATGACACTCAGATCACTAGTTGTGGTAGTCCATCAGATTATGGAAGATAGAATGTAAACCAGATTGACACTCACCAGAATGAGGAGATCACTAGAATCAGATCACAACTTCAATACCAGATGATGTATGAAGTTAATACCAGATGGAAGTGAGAACCAGAAGACATAATTATAAGCAAGACCAGATTGCTTACATTTTACACGTGTCAGATTGCTTACATTTTACACGTGGAAATTAATTTTTCAATAAAGATTACTTAGTAAAGGGGGAATTCCGCAATTTTTATCATTTTTCTGACCTAATTACCTCCCTAACTATAGTCTAGAAAGTTTATTTTCTGAGATAGATTTGCTAAATCTTCCATATTTGTGATGATTAGTACATTTTTGGGAACTTTGATCGAGAAATATCTCTACCATAAGAAAGAAGGGAAAGTTGCAGTGGTTAGAAAGATTTACACGCTCCATCCTATAACCCTAAAATCTAGCGCGTGCATCTGACGCGAAGAGAGGCGGCAAAACAAAAGTTGAAGTGGGAAAATCTAAAAAGGGAGACTTTCATCTAAACCTTAAACTTCTTATTACTTTCATCTTAGCCGTTGAATTATTTCCTCTATATACATGTCGTACGTGCATTTGACTATTCTCCTTACACTCTAAACTCACTGCGCACTACTCTTCTCTAAGCACTTAAGCATTCTCAGTTTTCTCAAACTGTTTTCGAAGCTTTTTCAAAACTCAACTTCTTTGAAAATGGCACCCCAATCATCCATGTTTTTGCAACACGTTGTTGAGGTTCAAAAATTTCTTTCTTCTGAACCATATGATGTCTATGAAACCCATGGCTTTCATTAACTGGAAGAAATCTTTCGCCATCGTCAAACGTTGCAAATGTTTTTTCATCGGTTATTTGTCCCTAAACTGCTAAAGCATGCTTATATATAGAAGTTTTTATGTGCGATCTGTTTCTCTGGTTTAATCTGTATTTTGATATTCTCTGGTTACATGTTGATATCTGGATAACTAGTCATATATGTTCTTCATGTTCATTCTTTCTATATGTGATATGGAATATATGTTGTTATTATTTCTGGTAATTATAAGTTATTCATTGCTAGATTCCCATATTTTTAGGATTCCACAATATAGTAACTGCTTATCCCAAGATGTACTTAGCCAAACAGGCTGGTACATTTTACCTGACATGGCACGATGAAAAGGACGGGCTAGAAGCAAATGTATTGATGCCTATTGGAGATAGGACAAGCAAGACCACTTATGATGTGATTGCCATAATCAACCAGGCATACCAATTGAAAGATGAAGGGATGACCCTTGATGATATCATTGTGGAAAAACTTTAGGGAGCGGTGGAGCAAGTGATGTTGATTCCCATTGCTTACACGGGAAGAGTGTTCTAGAGGGCACTACTCCAACCAGGCTACAAGCTGATATTCAAGTTCGTGCAGCGCATTTTCATGACGCACAGTTGATCATATGATCAAGTCACTGCGGAGAAATTCATAATTATGACAGCAGTAGTTCTGAATTTGAAAGTCAACTGGAACAGAATCCTCTTTGATTTGTTGGCAAAAGAAGCTCGTCTAGTGAAGTGGAACAGGGATGCCAAGGGCAATGCTGTGTCCATGGAAGTCAAAAGGAATCTGAAACACTCCACCAAAATAAGCTACATGGTGGAGATGTTCTTCAAACAATAGGTATGGGAACATGTTGTGGAGTTCAACTCCAGGTTCACCATCCCTAATGATCAACATCAGATCGAGATGTCCTTAGGAATCACTCCAGCCTTATTCAACAAGGTCACTGATAAAGTACACCATACTGCCTGCTGGAGCAGCTCCAATCCTATCTGGATTCCACGTACTAGAGGGATAGAGAAGAAAGAGAAGGCACCAAAGGAGAAGGTGCAAAAAGAAATTGCCCAGCGCAAGCCACTTGCCAAGAGGAAAAGCTCTATAGATACTGACACATCTACCACAACTCACCAATCCAAACAGAAGAGGAGAAGGTTGAGGAAGGTACATGAGTCACCATCAGCTACTGAAGAGGCACAACCAGAAACTGCTATACAACAGCCAGAACAAGACATACCACAAGAAGCAGAAGAAGCTCATCATCCAGAAAGCTCTATTCCTCCCCAACCAGAGGAACCACAATATGTGGAACCAGAGTCAAGTTTTGAAACCAATCAGGGCAAAGATTTCTCTCCAGCTTGAACTGCTACACCCTCACTAGACCATATGCAGAGAATAAGTGAGGAGGATGAAGAAGAAGATGAGGAGATCGATGAGGAGGCAGAGAAGAGAAAGCAAATTGTTGTTGTCATTCAACTTCTGGAGAATGAAGCAGATCACTCCGTGCGCAAAGACTTTCCAGGCATTCATCTGCTGCCTGAAAGCCTTGGTGCAGCACAAAGAGTCAAATTTTACATGCTGGTCAAGGACAGCGAGTACTACATGTTTGACGCCCTCCTTCAAACTAGTTCAATGGAGGAGCTAAACAAAGAGGAAACCACTCTGCTGAGCTTACTGCAAGCAAGTTTTGTTAGTGACGTCAGAACAGAATACCACCAGCTCATACTAGCAATGATGAAGCATGAAGCCAGGCTGCTGCAGATTGACTTTAAATCCTTCCATGCTGATAAAATGGATTTTTACTCAAGTGTCAAAGGATCAGATGATGAGGCTGATCCAGATGTTGAAATGGGAGGTCCAGGAGGTTGTCAGATTGAGAAAATGGATCACCCTCAGAGATTGAAGATCACATGACTAATACTTGCAATGTCATACAAGAGAAGGCCACTCAAGATCTGAGCCGCAAATTGCGAGATCTCAACAAAGAGCTTAATAAGAAAATGGACGATGATCGAGAGACAGCTGAAGTAGCACGGGAGAAGCTTGATCTGAGGGTAGAGTCAGTTGAGAAACAAACCCAGAATGTTAAAACTCTGGTCACAGATATGCTTGCCAAAGAGAAGGAGCACATTGATGAAGCTATGAAGAGCCAAACTGTTGTGATTACTGCTGACGTGAAGGAGGCCACCACTATTGATATACATGCCAAACTTGCTAACTTCGAGAGACCTTATGACAGCCAATCAAGTCAGTGTGCTGGATGCTCTGCTCTACCCAAATCCTACAGATTATGAACACCATAACACTAGATTGACTAAGGTGGAAGACCTCCAGAACATCTATGATGCCACTGTCTCCAAAATGAATAGCTTACTAGAGAAAAAGCTCGATGCCAAGGACCAGATGGTTAACTTACTGCTAGGCTTCAAGGAAGATGCTAAACAAAAGATGGAGGAGATGAAGGCCAAAATTGTCTCCCTTCGTACACTCATCAAGTTTGTATTTGATGATGTCGAAAAGGGGGAAATGTCGAAGTATGGAAAAAATGGAGATGGCAAAGGAAAAGAAAAGGATGCAACAAATCAAGGTGAACCTGATCAAGGTCCACCAGAAGGATCTCAAAAAGAAACTGCACCTGTTCAACCAACCAAGGAAAGGCCCACAACGCCACCTAGGGCAGATCCTACGGTTGGACCAGAGTAAAGCCAACAACAGCCCCAACAACAAGCAGTACGTGACAAGGGTAAGAAACCCATCGACAAGGGAGCCCAGATTGCTGAGGTTCTCCTGTTTGGAGTAAGCATTGAACAAACTTGTGACCCAATCTTTCGGGCACAATTTTACAAAGAACAAGCTGAACGAGAAAGGAAGCTGGCAGCAGAAGAGGCCAAGGAGAAGTCATTTCTGACACCCTTTTCTCAACCGTCATCAGAACGTTCACAACAGCAATCATCACAATCCACCACTCAATCAAAAAGAAAGAAAAAGAAGCCATTTACTGCCTGGAGCCTCTCTCTACAGAAGAAGACGCCAAAGAATAATTGGGTACCAGAGGGAAACCAGAAGGATTGGGAGCTTATCAAGCAAGGATTTATTATGAATAGATATTTCCTAAAGGAACCTATCTATTCAGAATCCACACCAGATGAAGACTTCAACAAATACATGGAAAAATTTGCAGAGAAGGAATTGATCCAGAGGATTAGGTTGGCAGCCAAGGATGCTAAAATTCAAATTAAGGCACTCGAGCGAGAGTATATGGTATGTCCAACAATCCCAGGAAGCAACATACCAGATAAGACTTAAATTCTCAATTATATCAATTGTGTGGCCAAGATCAAGGGCTACAAGATTGATACTCATGACCCAAATTATGCCAAAGTAAGGGACGAGATCTATGAGAGTATCCAGCTTACCTCCGACACTCAACGTGAGAAGATGAAGAAGGGAGGTGCTGGCGGATGGTTCTCTTAGACTTTTTCTATCTTTTATCCATCTGTTGTTCTTATTTTTGATATCCTCTTCTAATCAACCTGCTATCAAACTTATATATATATACATGTGGGTTTTCTAAAGACAAAGGCTCATTGTCCAAAATCATCTTATTGCTTATTATTGTTATAACATTAATAACAATCTCTTAATACCCTTCTGGTTATTTAAAACCAGATCACGCTTAAATGTTTTTACTTAGGGTTACTTTGTAAAGTGTGGTTTCGACATAATCAAAAAGGGAGAAATTGTTGGGAACCCCACAATATTTAGTTTTGATGATGTTCTTTCGAAACACACTTACATTTTATTCTGTTTGCTATGTCTTAATCTGTTCTAAATTGTACCAGATTACTAATATGTAAAGTGAATCTGATAGAGAACATGATCTTAGAGAATAACTTAAATGTAAGGGAATAAAATCCCATAGAAGTTATTATGTCCTTTTTACTAGCTTGTGGACCAGATCAACAGCATATTAAAGCAAGCAGATGATCTGACATATGGCTACTTGATCTGATTAAAGATTACTCAAAAAGTTTTCTGCTATGCTTTGGAGCATTTCTTTTAGACACAGACCGATAGTTGACCAGATCGTCATCAATCTGTTCTGACCAGATCGTTGTACAAAATGAGCCAGATTGTACCAGATCAACTTCAGCCATTTGACATTTTTGTCCAGATGTAGTTAAATGGAAACGATATCTATTGGAGATCAAATTTGGAAGGAGAATCAATCAACACGCGAAGAAGGAAAGAAACATCTATCAACGATCTTCTTTCCATATTTATTGAAGATTCGATCAATCTTTTAATTCAAAAAATCAAGCCTAACGATTAGAATTTCAAATTCTACACATATAAAAGCATGGAACCAAGACTGGAAGAGTACGAATACTATCATTTACGATCAAAAAGCTGTTACTCTGCCCATAAATCTACTCACTCATCGAAGCATTTACTTGAGAAAATTTCTACACACCAGATCGTGTTCTAAGTCATTCGTGATCGAAATCATACCAACTCGATTCAAATCTGTCTTATCGAGAAGAAGGAAGGATAACTTCACTAGCTAGTAGTATTCTAGTGGATAGACGTGAAGAGATCTAGTTATAGTAGTTTTCTGTAAGTTGTAAAGGGACACTACCCTTATTCGTGCTTAAGTTTCAACCAGTTTGGAAGAGAGTATCCTAGTAATGAATATCTAACCCAGATTGGATTGGATCATGGATGTAGGGGGTTTCCCGAACCACATAAAAATAACTGTGTTATTTACTTTATACATTTTAAATTTCAGTAGTTTATCTGCTAAACAGCACAAACATTCAAACTGCATTTCTTAATCAATCTCTTAATCAATCTGATTAAACTTTCAATAGGTTTTCAAAGCAAGAGCTCAGACTAAGTCCACCATATTCCGCACACAACGCTCAATTAGAGATCAAGATCACTCTTGATATCTCCTAAGTGTTTTTCACAAGAGAGTATCTATCCGAACAGATCGTTATCGATCTGGTTTGTCGAAGTTGAGCAATCTTCATTTAGAAAGCTTAAACTCTCTAAGTAATTAGTCAAGTAAACTAAAAAGTTTTCATTTGGTGTATCCACCCCCCCATACACAAAACCTTTCTTTTTCGGGACGAACACATATTTTCAAAGATTTGGTCAACCTTTCACATCACTTGATTGGTAATCAACATTTACTTCAAACCAATCAAGACGAATGGTTAGAATTTTAAATCCTACACCTATAAAAGTTTGGATCCAAGACTGGAGGAGTATGGATACTTCAAGATTGTTATCAAGCTATTACTCTGCTCAAAAATCAACTCACTCTACGAAGCATTCATTTGAGGAGGTTTCTACATACCAGATCGTGTTCTAAGATGGTCCTGATCGAAATCACACCACTCGATCCAAGTCTGTCTTATCGTGAAGAAGATATCTTTACTAGCTAGAAGTTTTCTAGTGGATTAACGTGAAGATATCTTGTTGCAGTTGTATACTGTAAGTTGTAAAGGGACACGACCCTTATTCGTGCATAAGTTTCAACCAGCGAGTATAAACAAGAGAGTATCCTCGTAGTGGATATCTAATCCAGTTTGGATTGGACTGTCGACGTAGGTGGTTTCCCGAACCACATAAAACTACTGTGTTATTTATATTCTGCATATTTACTTTCAGTTGTTGATTCGCTAACCAACACGTTCATTCAAACTGCATTCTTAATCAATTTGTTAATCTACTTGGTTAATATTTTCAAAGGTTTTCTAATAATGAGCACAGACTAAGTCCACCATATTCCGCACACAACGCTCTATTAGTTGAGAAGATCACTCTCGTTATCTACTAAGTGTTTATCACAAGAGAGAGTTAATCTGGACAGACTGCATATCGATCTGGTCTATCAAACTTAAGGAATCTCCCTTCGAGAAAGTCTAATCTCTCTAAGAAATTAGTCAAGTAAACTGAAAAGTTTGTATTTGGTGTATTCCCCCCCCCCATACACCAAACCTTACTCTTTCGGGACAAACATAACCTGACCTGATCAGACCAGCTTGGAGGAGTGAACCTTTCCCTTACTGATAACTTAATTGAAGACTATGCAATCTTCAAATATACAATGCGTCATATGATGTTTTGTATAAGTCATCTGATATTCTCAAAGTCATCTAGGTATACAATGCGTCACCCGATAGACTTAGAGAGAATCTCATTCTTTATGCCACGTCATCAGATTTCTCAAAGAAGGAAGGAGAATCAATCAGAGCTTAAAGAAGGAAAGAGATCAATCAGTTATCTGCTTTCCCTAATTAAGGAGATTTATTCAACCTTTCTTACAAGGCAAAATGATCAAATTAGGGATTTAATCCAGCGATTGGCAATCAAACATTAAATGCTAACCAATCTACCCAACAGTCATAATTTCAATTATGTACCTATAAATGCTGTGAACAACATCTGGAGAAGTACGAACAAACATATGCGCATTCTTACAAAGCTGAAACTCTGTGAAGAAATCTACTTATCAATTGAAGCACTCAACTAGGAAAACCTATTTTCATTGACAAGCATATTATCTGTCACTATGGAATCTTCTTTGATTAGGGCTTGCAAGGAATTCTCTATCCATGGATACAAAGAATGGAGCTTCAGAATCTAGACTTGCTTGAAAGCTCATCACTGCTTGCTGTAGAAAGTAATAGAAGAAGGCCTGCTAACTATATATGAAGAGAAGACTTGTATAGGTGACTCTGGAGTTGTAACAGAGCACATACTCAAAGATCCCAGAAAGTACACTGCTGAAGAAAGATGTGAAACCAACTTAGATGATTTTGCTAAAGGAATCATTCCCAGCATAGTCAAAAGAGTTCATCTAGCTAAAATTAAAGATTTGGATACAACTAAAGAAATGTGGGAAGCACTGCGTGATCTCAGTCTTGGATCAGAAGCCATGATTGAAAAAAACTTTCAATGGCCTGCAACAAATTTGATGAATTCAAGATGCAACCTGGAGAATTCATTGATCAGATGAAGACCGGGTTTACTGAAATCCAACTATAGGTTTCTATGCCTTCAAGAAGGATAAATACACTCAGAGAGAAAAGAATCTCGAAGTCATCAGAGCACTACCACCTAGCTGGGAAATATACGCAACTTTGCAACCACTAAGGTCGAAGTTCAACATTCTCACCACTGAAGCCTTATTTGATCATCTAGTTGTTCGTGAGTATGATATGAAGAGAATTCATGGATCAGATAACTAATCTAGCAAGAAGGGAGAAAGCAACTCCAATAAAGAAAAGGAGGTAGCTTTCAAAGCCAAGATCACTGTAGAGGAACTAGTTGCACCTGTAACAGAAGATGAAAGTACAAGTGACGAACTAATCAAGGAATTTGCCATGATTGCAAAGAGACTAGAGAAACTGGAGACCAGATCGAAAAAATATGGAAGATTCTACAATAATAACAAGAAAAAGCATTATCAGAAGAGTAGAGACCAAGATAGATATGAAAGTAAATTTGAGGTAAAAAGTTCTAATAAATCTGCTAATCCTACTGACTATACTTGTTATGGTTGTGGTAGAATATGTCACTTCAAGACAGACTGTCCTGTCTTATCCAAAAGTCAGAGAGAGGAACTTAGAGCAAAGAGTGATCGTAAACTCGAAGTTCAACGTAAAGCTATGCTAGTGGAAGAAGATTCAAGCAGCTCAAGTCACTTCTTAGACAGCTCATCAGAGAACGATGAAGCATTCTATGCACAAGATCAAGAAGAAGATTGGGATGAGTGCTACATGGGAATCGACAATGGCCTTGATTAGAATGAGGTAAATTCACATGTTTCTATGTCATCTAACAAACCTGTATATGATTCTTGTGATGAAGATGACGCTGAAGTCTCTTGGAAAGAGATCAATAAAATCCTCAAGAGTTACAAAAGTCTGAAGAAGTTATTTCAAGATGTCATCAAGGAGAATGTCAAGTTGAATGAATCAATGAAGACACTATCTGAAGCCAACACAAAGATCTCTACAAATGTGAATGATCTTCAAGAACAGATTAAAGCAAAATATGAGGAGATCTACACACTCAACTCAAAGGTTAAAGATTTGATAACCTGAAGATAGTGAACCTTCTCATAGTCAACCTGATGAACTAAATGAGATCAACAACAGTTTGGATACCAACCTGGAGATTGATATGGAGAATCCATTCCAAGAAACTTTATCAGCACACCCAGAATTTCAGGAGCTAATAGAAGAACCTAAACCTGAGATATGAGAAGAAGAGATGTCTAGAAGGAGAAAGTGGATTCAAGATCATCCACCAAAGCAGATTGTTGGGAACCTCAAAGATCGTGCTAAGACCAGAAGGATGCATGTAGAGAGCGCACTTCGAAGTTGCTACTTATCTCACATTGAGCCAGTTGATGCATATGAAACACTACAAGATGCAGATTGGATAGTTGCAATGCAAGAGGAGCTCAATGAGTTTAAGAGAAATCAAGTATGGTATGTTGTAGATCGACCTAAACACCAAGGAGTAATAGGTGTTAAATGGGTATTCAAGAACAAGTGAGATGAGAATGGCAAGGTAGTCAGGAAATAAGCCAGATTAGTTGCTAAAGGATACAGTCAACAAGAGGGTATAGACTTCGATGAGACATTTGCCCCAGTTGCCAGATTGGAAACTATCAGATTATTCTTGGCATATGCAGCTTATAAAAGATTAAAAGTGTACCAGATAGATGTCAAGAGCACTTTTTTAAACAGCATTCTGGAAGAAGAAGTTTATGTAGAGCAGCCACCTGGATTTGAAGAAGGAAATCCATAACAGAAAGTCTACAAATTGGCAAAGGCAGTTTATGGGTTGAAGCAAGCTCCAAGAGCTAAATTGGTATAAGACGTTGTCAACCTTTCTACTGGAGTAAAACTTTCGACGAGGCTCAATTGATAAAACACTTTTCATCATCAAAGTCAAGGAGCATATCCTTTTAGTGCAAATTTACGTTGATGATATTATCTTTGGTTCTCAATCTGGATATTTATGTGACAAATTCGTTGAACTAATGAAAATAAGTATCAAATGTCCATGATGAGCGAGATGAATTTCTTTCTAGTTTTGCAGGTTAAGCAGCTACCTGATAGTATATTTGTAAGCTAAGCGAAGTACATACAGGACCTAATCACCAAGTTTAGAGTCAAAGATAACAAACCTGTCAAGATCCAAATGTAGACCAATGGGAATATTGATCCAGATCCAGAGGGCAAACCAGCGAATATAACTCAATATAAGGCTATCATTGGCTCACTTTTATATCTAACTGCTAGTCGACTTGACATTACTTTTACAGTTGGAGTTTGTGCAAGATACCAGGCAAACCCTAAGGAATCTCGCATCGAAGCAACTAATAAGATACTACGCTATCTCAAAGGAACAACTCACATAGGTTTATGGTATCCATGTGATGATAATTTTGAGTTAACAGGTTATTCTGACTCAGATTATGCAGGATGTAAGCTAGATAGGAAGTCTACTTCTGGAACCTGTCAGTTTCTTGGAAACAAGCTGATCTCGTGGTTCTCAAAGAAGCAAACCTCGGTGGCTACATCAACAACTGAAGCTGAGTACATGGTCGCTGGAAGCTATTGTGCCCAGATACTTAGGCTCAAATAGTAGGTAAAGGATTATGAGATTTATGTGAAGGAAATACCAATATTTTGTGACATCTCGAGTGCTATTCCAATTACACAGAATCCAGTCTTACATACAAGGTGTAAACATGTGGATGTAAGACATCACTTTATAAGAGAGCGTGTGGAAATAAAGCATGTGCAGATCAAGAAGATACACATAGAAGTACAGCGAGCTGACATTCTAACAAAGGCATTAGTAGCTAAGGAAAGGTTCAAGATGCTATGTTGAAAACTAGGATTGCTAAGTTTGGATGAAAGACGCAGATCGATAGCAGATCACTAACCCAAATCACTAGTAGATCACTAACAGATCACTGATGCAGATCATCTTACTAGTTTAGATTGCCAGAAAGCAGCTTACTAGAAATATTGAAGAAGTACAAATCTCTTTGAAGTACCAGATTACTTGTCAATATAGCAGATCACTAAGAAATTCCATGTGGAAAACAATTTTCCATAAACATTCCTTAATCAAGGGGGAACTCAGAAATTCGTATCGATTTCTAATTATTTATTACCTTAATCTTATGTTATACGCTATCTTGTGACAGATTTGGTAAATCTTACATAATTTGCAATGATTTGTACAGGCATTGGTAAGTGTAATCGAGGTGAATAATTACCTAATATAGCAAAGAGAAGTTACAGAGGTGAAAGACAAATTGCAAGCGCCCAAATCTAAACCTAGATATAGGTGAAGTGTAGCACACGCGCTCCCAAGGTGGGAAATCTATGAAGTCAAAGCGGGAAATGAAAAGGGAGGACTTAATCTCAACCCTTAACTTTTTACTTTTAATTTGAACCGCTCATGCTTTATTTATATTTATGCGATTCATTATTAACTGTTCGTCTTCGTTTTCATTTCATCGAAGCAATTAGATTTTCCAGTCTTCGTATTCTCTAAAACCTTTTAAAAAATCTTTGAAATCTTTTTGAAAGTGACACAATCAGTCATGAAATTTTCTGAACGCGTCGCTGATGTTCAAAAGTTCATTTTGTTGGGAACCCCACAACTAAATTAAGTTTTGATGATGTTCCCTCGAAAACATACTTAGGCTCTCTCATGTTTCTGTATATTATTCAATCTGTTTCTATGTAAACAGATATCTAAGGCCTTCAAACAGAAAGTTGAAACCAGCAAGTTTCAAAGACAGAAAGTTGGAGCGAGATAACTTTAACAGAAAGTTGAACCAGCAAGCCTCAGACAGATACAGTAAGATAACTTTAACAGAAAGTTGAACCAGCAAGCCTCAGACAGATACAGTAAGATTACTTTAACAGAAAGTTGAACCAGCAAGCCTCTGACAGATACTGTAAGACAACTTTAACAGAAAGTTGAAACCAGCCAGTCACAGACAGAAGCTGAAGCGAGACATCTTTAACAGAAAGTTGAATCCAGCAAGTCTCAGACAGAAAGTTGGAACAAGTCAACTGTAACAGAATGTCTCAAACCAGCAAGCTAAAGACTCAAACTAAAACAGAATGTTGAAACAGAGAGTCTCAAACCAGCAAGTTGAAGAATATCAACTCAGACAGGATGTTGGACCAGAAAGTCTCAACCAGAACGTTCAACCAGATCAACACTCAAATATCATAAACAGATAAAGTGTCTATGAATCCCAGAAGACCAACTAAAACCCTTCACAGAAGGAAAAGAATCAATCAAGACCAGAAAAAGGAAAGCTATCTGTCAAATGATCTGCTTACCATACTCAGAAGATTCGGTCAAACTTATTAGAAGGCAAGAGGAGTTAATTCAGGGATTCACTATCCTTGATTGATTAATCACATTTAATTCACACCAATCAAGCTCGACGGTTAGAATTTCAAAATTCTACACCTATAAATACTTGGAACACAGACTGGCAGAATACAGACGATATACACCCAATTAAGATCAAAACATTACTCTAAGCTACTCTGCCTAGAAATCAACTCTTCCTATTCAAAGCATCTACTGTGAGAAGATTTCAACCTGTTCGTGTTCCAAAGCACCAGAAATCACACCTCGATTCAAGTCTATCTTATCGAGAAAAGAGAAAAGGAGACCTTTGCTAGCTAGTAGTTTTCTAGTGGATTAACGCGAAGAGATCCTGTTTATTACAGTAGTTTTCTGTAAGTTGTAAAGGGACACGACCCTTATTCGTGCATAAGTTTCATTTAGTTTGTACTTGGAACTTGTGGCTCGTTCTCAGCGAGGTTAAATAAGAAGAGTATCCTAGTAGTGGATATCTAATCCAGTTTGGATTAGACCGTGGACGTAGGGGGTTTCCCGAACCACGTAAAAATAACTGTGTTATTTATATTCTGCATTTATATTTAGTTGGTTTTATTCTCTATCTATCATACTCTTTCAATCTGCATTCTTAATCAATCTACTAAATACTCGATTGAGTTTTCTAAAGATTTTCTTAACAAGAGCACCGACTAAGTCCACCATTATTCCGCACAGACAACACATTGTTGGAAATTAAGTTCACTCTTACTTTCTGCTTTGTATAACTCACTTGAGAGACTTTATCTGGATAGAATCTAATCGATTAGAAAATCAATCTGATCTATCACCTTGAGCAATCTGCAATTCAGAAAGCTTACATCTCTCTGATTGAATTAGTCAAGTAAACTGAAAAGTTTGTATTTGGTGTATTCCCCCCCCCCCATACACCAAACCTTGCTCTTTCGGGACCAACAAGTGGTATCAGAGCAGTGGTTCATACGACCATTGTTTTGTTTTCACAAGGTTAATACCTGCGTGGTCAACTTGAATAGATCTAGAAAATCTTTTCATCATCTGCATACTATCTGTTATTATGGAGTCATCTGTTATCAGGGCATACGAAGAATTCTCCTTCCAAGGTTACAGAGAATGGAGTTTCAGAATCAAGATGTGCCTCAAAGCTCATGACTGTTTGATGTGGAAGGTAATAGAAGAAGGACCATTAGCCATTACAGAAGAAACTACTCGTATCACAGAAACAGGAGTGGTCAAGGAAGCTGTACTAAAAGATCCCAGAAAGTACACTTCTGAAGAAAGAAGAGAAGCAAATCTTGATGATTTTGCCAAAGGAGTCATCTCCAGTACTGTGAAAGGAGTTCATCTGGCTAAGATCCAAGATCTTGACACAGCCAAAGAAATGTGGGAAGCACTAAGAGATCTCAGTCTAGGATCTGAAGCAATGATTGAGAATAAACTATCTCTGGCATGCAACAAGTTTGATGAATTCAAGATGAAACCAAGAGAAACCATTGAGGAGATGAAGAACAGGTTCATTGAAGTATTACTTGAAGTTTCTGCTTTCAATAAAAACAAATATACCCAAAGAGAGAAGAACCTCAAGATTCTTAGAGCATTGCCACCAAGCTGGGAGATTTACTCAGCAATGCAACCTCTACGCGCTGACTTCAATGATCTGTCTGTAGAAGCATTATTTGATCACTTAGCTGTTCATGAATGCGACATCAGAAGGATTCATGGACCAGATCATTCCTCCAATAAAAAGAATGAAAATAACTCAAAGAAGGAGAAAGAGACGGCCTTCAAAGCGAAGTGCAAAATAGATGAATCTGAACCATCTGCTACACTAGAAGAAGGAGGATATAACAAACTGCTTAAGGAATTCTCACTGATTGCCAAGAGAATGGATAAGATGGAAATCAGATCAAGAAAATATCGAAGGTTCTACAAAGATAACAAAAGTAGATACCAGAAGAACAAAGAAGCAGAAAGATCTGATGTCAAAATAGAAGGTAGTGCAAAAGGTAAAACCACTAATGATTATACATGTTATGGTTGTGGAAGAACAGGTCACTTCAAAACAGATTGCCCAGACCTATCCAAAAGTCATAGAGAAGAACTTCGAGCTAAGAGAGACAGAAAACTCAAAGCTCAACGTAAAGCCATGATAGCAGAAGAAGAATACTCTAGCAGTTCAAGTCATCTAACAGATAGCTCATCAGAAAATGATGAAGCATTCTATGCAGGAGAAACAGACAATGATTGAGATGAATGCTACATGGGTCTAGATAATGGACTCGACCAGAATGAGGTAAATTCTCAAGACTCCCTATCTTCAAATAAATCTGTCTATGATTCAGGAAATGAAGATGAACCAGAAGTAACATGGGATGAAGTCAACGAGATGTTCGAAAGCTATACAAGTATCAAGAAGCTATTCTCTGAAGCTATAAAAGAGAATGATAAGTTGAATGATACTGTAAGATTCTTAAGTGAAGAAAATACCAAGTTCTCAGTCCAGATAACAGATCTGGAAGAACAGATCAAAGGAAAAGACAGTGAGATTCACTCTCTGAACTCAAAGGTCAAAGATCTTATCAATAGGAACAACGTTGCTGAAGAAATGATAAAGAAAGGCAGAGATATGATCTACAAAAGTGATGAACGTGCCAAGCTGCTCATCAACATACAGCAGAAAGGTACATCTGGATTAGGATATCCAGGTCACTCAGAAGAAGCAGCAGGTCAAATAAAATTCGTACCAGAAAGAAGAAAAATACCAGATCAAGTCATAAACTTGAAAAATAAGAAAGATCTTCCCCTGGCAATAGACAATATTATCAAACAAAAGGACATCCTGCCTACTATACTGAATCAAATCAGCACCCCAAAAATAATGTCAACAGGACATTACAGAAGAGAGTAAAAAGCAATGGATTGGAGAGACATCATCCATCAGTTCTTCATTCAAAGTCCAATGTTGATGATAATGGGAATATCATCACCAGCTACATTGCTGTTCCCAATTTAAAGCTATTCTGGATTCGAAAAGGAGTTTTTGCTAATAACCAAGCACCCAGACAATGAAGGGTAGCTAAGTCTAATTGATTGCAGGACCAGAAGACTGCAAGAAGAAACAAGATTGCTAAAGGATCAATCTGGATAATTGATAGTGGCTGTTCGAAACACATGACATGTGACAAGAACCTACTGTCAGACTATATAGAGAAACCAGGTCCTCAGGTCACCTTTGGATGTAATTCAAAAGGATATACCAGAGGATATGGAAACATAAGAGTTGGCAAGACCACCATCACAAATGTATCATACGTTGAGGGTCTTAGCCACAATCTGTTTTCTGTAAGTCAGTTCTGTGCTAATGGTAATAAGATTGTTTTTGATGCTAACAATTGTTTCGTGAAAAGCAAGGAAGGAGATGAGATACTCCTTACCGGAAAATTGCAGGATAGGTTATATATTGTGCAATGGGACAACCAGATTGAGACTTGTCTGGTCACTAAGACAATATCAGAAACTAGTTGGCTGTGGCATAAACGACTAAGCCATCTCAACTTCAAGTCAATCAATAAGATTGCTCGAGAGAAACTAGTTGAAGGATTACCAGAACAAGTCTATGACAAAAGCCACATTTGTGAAGCTTGTCAAGCTGGAAAGCAAACCAGATCATCATTTTCCAGCAAATCTGTCCAGAGTTCAACCAGAATATTAGAGTTACTACATTTAGACTTATTTGGTCCAGTTAAACCATTAAGTATAAATGGTAGGAAATATACTCTAGTCATCATTGATGATTATTCAAGATTCACTTGGATAATATTTCTGTATAAAAAGAAAGAAACACTGGAGAAGCTGCCAAATTTTCTCAACAAAATCACCAAGAAAAAGGAAGTTTCTGTTGCCACCATCAGAACAGATCGTGGAACAGAATTCTTAAACCAGAAGGTTGAGGAATACTGCAACCAGATGGGAATCACTCATCAAACATCTGCTGCAAGGACACCTCAACAGAATGGGGTAGTTGAAAGAAGAAACAGATCACTAAAAGAAGCAGCTCGCACTATGCTCAATGCAACCAGATTACCGAAGAAATTTTGGGCAGAAGCCATCTATACAGCATGCTACACACAAAACAGATCAGTAGTCACCACTAGACATGGGAAGACACCCTACGAGATATGGAACAACAGAAAACCCAGGATACATTATTTTCGCTCCTTTGGCTGTCTGTGTTACATTCACAATAATGGGAAATCTCAGTTGAAAACCTTTGATAGCAAAGCTGATCCAGGAATATTCTTAGGATATTCTGATGTTAGTAAAGCTTATAGGGTTTACAACAAGAGGACTCACATTGTGGAAGTAACACCTCATATTGTTTTTGATGAATCTGTTATTAGTGACAGAGACCTAGGTATTGTTCAAACACAAGACCAGAACAAGCACAAGAGAGCAGAAGGAATTCTACTAGAAGATATTCTAATCTGGAATACATCAGAAGAGAATGATGTTGAAGTTCCAAACAATGCTGAAGCAGTAAGCTTGCAGCAAGGGGGAACAGAACAGATAACACTAACTACACCAGAAAACAATCAGCCAGAAGAAGGAAACAATAATAATGAGCAAGAACCAGATCAACCCGAAGAATCAAGAGATACAAATGGTTGGAATAATGATCAAGAAGGACCAGAAGTTGAAAATCCTTTTCAAACATCTCATCCAGAATTCGAGGACCCAGCAAGCGAACCAGAACATGAGATATCAGAAGAAGAGATATCCAGCAGAAGGAAATGGATTCAAGAAAATCATCCTTCTGAACAGATTGTTGGGAACCCAACAGATAGAGTGAGAACTAGAAGAATGCATGGAGAAAGTGCACTTCTCAGTTGCTATCTATCACGTGTTGAACCCTCTGACACTTATGAAGCACTTAGAGATGCAGACTGGGTCATAGCTATTCAAGAAGAACTCAACGAGTTTAAAAGAAACCAAGTTTGGTATATGGTAGACAGACCAAAACACCAGGAAGTAATAGGTGTCAAATGGGTATTCAAAAACAAACGAGATGAGAACGGAGAAGTAGTCAGAAACAAGGCTAGACTTGTTGCAAAGGGATACAATCAACAGGAAGGTATCGACTTTCATGAGACCTTTGCACCTGTGGCCAGATTGGAAGCAATTAGACTATTCCTAGCATATGCTGCATACAAAAGATTTAAAGTATACCAGATGGATGTTAAAAGTGCATTCCTAAATGGCATACTCGAAGAAGAAGTGTATGTTGAGCAACCACCTGGTTTTGAAGAAGAAAATCCTGACCAGAGAGTATATAGACTAGCTAAAGCTGTCTATGGCTTGAAACAGGCACCCAGAGCGTGGTATGAAACATTGTCAACATTCCTACTGGAATCAGGCTTCAGAAGAGGTTCTGTTGACAAGACATTGTTTGTCATCAAAGTCAAAGAACACATTCTTTTGGTCCAGATATATGTCGATGACATAATCTTTGGATCACAATCTCCCTATCTGTGTGACAAATTTGCAGAATTAATGAAGAACAAATATCAAATGTCAATGATGGGTGAGATGAATTTCTTTTTAGGTCTGCAGGTAAAGCAACTACCAGATGGTATCTTTGTTAATCAAGCAAAGTACATCAACGATCTGCTAGTCAAGTTTGGGATGAAAGACAGCAAAACAGTTAAAATACCAATGCAATCCAATGGGAAGATAGATCCAGATCCAGAAGGGAAACCAGCAAACATTACACAATATAGAGGAATTATTGGCTCTCTGTTATATCTAACTGCAAGTCGTCCAGATATCACCTATGCAGTTGGAGTATGCGCCAGACACCAAGCCAATCCTAAAGAATCACATATGGAAGCTGCCAAAAAGATACTCAGATATCTTTAAGGGACAGCTCACATTGGTCTCTGGTATCCACAAGATGATAACTTTGAACTTACAGGCTATTCTGACTCAGACTATGCAGGATGCAAGCTGGACAGAAAGTCTACCTCTGGAACGTGTCATTTTCTTGGAAACAAGTTGATATCTTGGTTTTCAAAGAAACAGACATCTGTTGCTACATCAACCACATAAGTAGAATATATGGCTGCTGGAAGCTGTTGTGCACAAATCCTATGGTTGAAACAGCAACTAAGAGATTACGAGATTGAAGTGAAGGAGATACCTATATTCTGTGATAGTTCAAGTGCAATAGCTATAACACAGAATCCAGTACTCCACACAAGATGCAAACATGTCGATGTGAGACATCATTTTATCAGAGATCATGTAGAGAGAAAGCATGTCAAGATTGAGAAGATTCATACAGACATCCAACGTGCTGATATTTTAACTAAAGCACTACCAGAAGAAAGATTTAAGATGCTATGTGGGAAACTTGGATTACTCAGTCTGGATGAAGAACAACAGAAGGTTACCAGATAGTTGACAACAGAAGGTTACCAGATAGTTGACAACAGAAGGTTACCAGATAGTTGACAACAGAAGGCTACCAGATAGTTGACAACAGAAGGTTACCAGAATGTTAACAACCAAAGCTACAAGAATGACAGAAAGCCTAGATGAAATAAAACACACGTGGCATAAGTTTCTCTATAATTGACGAAAGAGCCATGTGGAAATTATTTCTTAAATGCTAAGTCAAGGGGGAACCTTTTAAGGAAATTGAAGCGTCTAAATAATAGACGTCACTTTCCTAGGTTACAGACTGTAAAAGTTAATTTTTACCCTAGATTTACTAAATCTTCTATTTTCGTCATGATTAGCACATCTTTGGGAACTGGGATCGAGGAAATCCCTGCGAGAAAAAGGAAAAGGAAAGTTGCATTAGAAAGGAAGATGCGCACACGCTCGCCTACAACCCTAGGATCTAGCGCGTATATCACACGCTACCAAAGGCGGCAAAATACTCAACTGAAGCGGGAAAATCTAAAAAGGGAGAAAATTATCCAACCCTTCAAATTACTTACAGCTTTAATTATTGCTTGATTATCTCTGTTATATATGTGATATCTCGCTCTAAACTGTTCACCATTCACTTTCATTGCAGTGAACACTACTCCTCAAATTTCCCTAAGCACTTAAGCATTCTCAAAACCTTTTCTCTGCAAACCTTCCTTCAATCAATTTGCGTTTTGATCATGGCACCCCAAACTTCTCTATTTCTTCAACATGTTGCTGAGGTTCAGAGGTTTCTCTCGCCTGAACCATATGTTGTGCTCCATACTCACGGATTTCATAAATTAGAAGATATTTTTGCCATTGTTACTCGCTGCAAAGGTTTTTAAATTGATTAATATATCTGATATCTACATCTTGCTTTCATTATTGGTCTCTTGTGAACTGCCTATACCTTGTACGTTCTTCCAAATTAACTGCTTAGATGTGGACATTTATACTTGTTCATATAAACTGATGAATATACATATATTTGCTCTGTATGTTCTTATGAAATTAGGGTTCTGCAATATTGTCACCTCCCATCCGAATATGTTTTTGGGAAAACAAGTCGCCACATTTTATCTAACGTGGCAGAATGACAAGCATGGATTCGAGGCAAATGTGCTGATGCCGATTGGTGACAGAACAAGCAAAACCCCATACAACGTGATTGAAATGATCAACCAGGCATATAGGTTGAAGGACGAAGGTCTATCCTTGGAAGAGATCACTCCTGCACAACTGCAAGAAGCAGTGGAATTAGTGATGGTGATACCGATAAAATATATTGGAAGAATGTTTCAACGATCCCTACTTCAACCAGGATTCAAGCTATTACTCGAGATGATTTAGAGGATATTCCTGAACCATAGTGGATCGTATGATCAGGTGACCCCTGAGAAATTTCGAATTCTCACGGCAGTTGTCCTGAATCTCCGAGTAAACTGGAGCACTGATGGCCAAGGAAGCAAAATTGGTCACATATACCAAGGATAGCAGAGGCAGAGGAACTTCGGTGGAAGTTAGAAGAAATCTATGACACTCCACCAATATCAGTCTAATGGTGGAAAGATTCTTCAAGCAGAAAGTCTGGGATGATGCTGTGGAGTTCAACACCAGCCTTTCTATACCCAAAGATCAACATTAACTGGAGATGTCTTTGGGACTCGCACCACAATTTTTCAACAAAATGCCTGATGAGGTGCATCGTGTTGCAGCACTGGAAGTTGGTAGTTCTAACCCTACATGGATACCGCCTACTAAAGGTGTTGAGAAGAAGAAGGAGAAAGGTACAAAGGAGAAAGTGGTAAAAGACAAGGCAGCCCGCAAACGAGGAAGCTCTGTTGAGACTGAGACCTCTGCATCTCAACCTAAACAGAAGAAACGCAGACTGCAGAAAGTACAGGAGTCATCACCACCACCAGCTGCCACAGCAGAACAGTCGGATTTGCCAGAACACACACCACCAGAACATGAAGAAGAAACACCGCAGGCTGCAGCAGAACAAACAGAAAGCCCAGCAGGTGATGTGGAACCAGAAACAAGTCATATTCCACATCCAGATAAAGATTTTTCTCCTGCAAGAACAGCTACACCCTCACCTAGCAGAATGGAGAGAATCAGCGAGGATGACGAGGAAGGAGAATCCGCAGACGAAGCAGAAGCAAGGAAACAACAAGCAGAGAGTGTCATCAATCTGCTGGAAAACGAGGCCAAACATTCTGTTATACAAGAGTTTCCTGGAATCAACCTGCTTCCAGAGAGTTTGGGAGCAGCAAGACGTGTCAAATTTTACTTGCTGGTCAAAGACAGCGAGTACTATGTATTTGATGAACTAAAGAAGGAAGAAGCAACGCTGCTGAGTCTACTTCAAGTCACCACCATCCAAGAAATCAGAACAGAATACAAGCAACTCATCTCTGGCCTTATGAAACAAGAGGCAGAGAGTTTGAAGATTGATCTACCACCAACACATCCAGAAGCCCAGATAGAAGAAGCAGCACCAACAGAACAACCACCACAACCAGAACAGGGAGAAACTTCATCCAAGAAACCTGCCAAGAAACTTCGACCTTGACTCAGGTGATGATGAACCAGTAGGCCAGAACATTGGCGGAGAACCCAGCAATGAAATCTACACAGAAGGAGCTGCACAGAAACTGAAGAAGCATATTAATTACTACACGATGGAGGAGATTCTGGAAAGAGAACCCAAAACCTTCAACAACTACCAACTTGATAATCTGATCACTCTTCGCGTTGAAGATCAGATGACTGATATCTGTAACACTCTTCAAGAGAAAGCCACACAGATACTCACGGATTTCAACCAACATCAGAAAGAGTATGTCAATGACATGGATGAAGATCTCCGAAGGAAACTCAGAACAGTCAGGAAGGAACTTGATAAGAAGATTGATGATGACAGATCAGCAAACGAAGCAAGACAATCCATGATTAATCTTCGCCTGACTGGCATAGAAGACAAAGCTGAAAAAGCCACTAACTTAATAGCTGATCTTCTGGCAAAACAATCAGAAGCCATTGCTGCTGCTGTAGCACAAAAAGGCACTCAACTGGCTGCTCAATTGAAGGAAGATGCTGACTTATTCATCCATTCATAATTCGCCACATTTGAAAATGAGAAGTTTGTCGAGCTGATGAAGACACACCAGATGGATGTGCTAAACGATCTTCTGTTTCCAAACCCAGAAGAATTTGGCAACCAGAACACTCGCCTCACTGCTTCAAGAAACCTATGACAAAACCTTGTCAATAATGAACAGCAGGCTTGAGAAGAAACAAGACGCTTCCGATCAAATGATCACCTTACAGCTGGGATTCAAAGCAGATACTGAAGCAAGGATGGAGAAGATGTCAGAGGAGACTACCTCGCTTCGAGCACTCATCAACACTATTTTTGATGATGTCGAAAAGGGGGAAATCTCTGGAGGCATAGCTAG
>JAPKLX010000349.1:101367-120719 GCA_026898415.1 Leonotis leonurus | reverse complement strand
GACTTTATCTGGATAGAATCTAATCGATTAGAAAATCAATCTGATCTTTCACCTTGAGCAATCTGCAATTCAGAAAGCTTACATCTCTCTGATTGAATTAGTCAAGTAAATTGAAAAGTTTGTATTTGGTGTATTCCCCCCCCATACACCAAACCTTGCTCTTTCGGGACTAACACATTTCTCCCGAACCTTTCGTAAATTTTTCTCCTCAAGGCTTTCAAAAACTCGAGGAGTATGTCATTATAAATAGATGCAAAGGTTTTACTAATTTATATTATGCGTATATGTGTTTAAATCATCAATGGAGATCTAAAAACATGTTATGTGTATATATCAGTTTCTGAAATTATTTTATGAATTTCTTCGCATATTCTGTGATTCATGCTATAGTTTTTGATAATCTTACCTTATTTATTGTGAATCTTATCATGTATCACGTATATGTTGATATTGGTTTATGTGTTTTTGATTGCATGTTTAGAGATATGAACTTTTCTGGATATATGCAGAAATTTGAAAATATGTCATATGATGTTAATCATGTTCTTGCTTGAAATGGTTAAAGTTGATATGTTTTGCTTTTAACTTCGATAATTATATGTTATTAACTTGTGAATCCTTGTTTAAGGTTCCAAAACATTGTCACATCTCATTCAGAGATGTATCTACCCAAACAAGTCGCTACCTTTTACTTGACTTGGGAAGATGAGAAGTCAGGAAATGAGGCAACCATTCTGATTCTTGTTGGACATAAGGCCAGCAAGACTACTTATGATGTTCTACAGATGATTCTACATGCATACAGATTAAAAGACGAGGGCATGGACCTATCTGAGCTCACCATGGCGCAAGAGATGATGGTCATCCCGATGAAATACATTGAAAGGATGTTTCACAGAGCACTTCTTGCTCCTGGATTTAAGTTATTATTCGACTTTGTGCAGAGGATCTTTATGATGCACAGTAGGTCTTACGACCAGGTTACCCCCGCTAAGATGAGGATTTTGACTGCTGTGGTACTAAATCTAAAAGTCAATTGGGAAAGGATTTTATTTGACTTATTAGCAATGGAGACCAGGTTGATTGTTGAGAACAAGAAAGACAAGGACCAGGTCGTTGAAGTATTGGTGAAGAGGCATTTGAGATATGCCACCAAGATCAGCTTCATGATTGAAGCATTTTTCAAGCACCAAGCCTGGAAGGAAGCAATACCACTCAACCAACAACTCATTTTGCCTAAGGAGCAGTATCAGCTTGAGTTGGCATTGGGTCTATCTCCAACATTATTTAACAAAGTTAAAGATGATGTACACATGAGGCATCTGTTCGAGATGGGGAACTCGAACCCAACCTGGGTAGCTCCATCCAAGGGGGAAGAGAAGAAGAAAGACAGCAAGAAAGACCCAAAAGCAAAGAAAGAGAAGAGAAAACCAGCGAAGAGAACGAGTTCTTCTGAGACAGAAACTTCATCTACTTCGCAGAAGAAGAGGAGGTTGAGGAAACCGCAACCTGCCTCACCAGAGGAGAGACCAGATCATGAAATCTTACACGACGTCGTGCCTGAATCATCTTACGATCAAAACCTGGAGAACATCGATGAGGATGAAGTTTAAGAGATCGATGAGGATACAACTAAGAGGAAGCAAGTTGAGGAAGTAGTTCAGCATATTGAGAATGAGACAAATTATTTAATTTTACAAGATTTTCCTGGAATCGAGCTGACTCGTTGTGTGAAGACATATTTATTGATTAAGGACAATGAGTATTATGTCCTAGACGCTCGGCTTAGTCAAGGCCATTGAGGAATTGAAGATACAGGAGGTCAGCCTGTTGAACATTTTTGTCATCTCTTCGATTGTAGAGATAAGGGAGACGTACCATGAGATAATTTTGTGAATGTCCAAGCATGAGGCTAGGAAATTAAAAGTTGATCTGAAGTCACACTACACAGACAAGATGGAATTTTTCGAGTCTGTTCCTGAGTCAGACGATGAGGAAGAAAAAGCATTGGAAGAGCCATGTGCTCAACCAGATAACGTTGATGAACCGATGGAGGAACAAGGAGAGGCTAATGTTGACCAGGCCAGTACTTCATAGGCACAAGCACAAGCACAACAACAGCAACTAGATCAACAACAACTAGATAACTCTATATTAACTCACACTCAAGAACAACCTTGTACCGCAGAAACATCAAAACAACAACCAGATCAATCTACACAGGAAGCAACAGAATAACCCACTCATACACCATCTACAGTAGCAGATCAACCTACCGCTCATCCAGAGCATGAGGCAGCAGGGAGTAACAAGCAGAAGAAGAAGACCAAGAAAGTAGTTCTTGAGCCAGTTATTAAAGAACCAGTTGGCCAGGTGATTGGAGGAGAGCCAACTAATGAGCTGTATAGGCCTGGAGCAGCAGGAATGTTGGGAACCCCACAGATAATTTAAGTTTTGATGATATTATCTCGAAAACACACTTGATATTATTCATGTTCTGTGTTATTTCTATTTGGTCTCCTTGTAACAGATGAAAGTTGAAGCAAGTCTAAGCAACAGAAAGCTGAAGCAAGTCTAAGTACTAGAAAGTTGGAGCAAGACAACTTTAACAGAAAGTTGAAACCAGCAAGTCTTAGACAGAAAGCTAAACCAGCAAATCTTACACAAAAAGCTAAACCAGCAAGTCTCGAATAGAAAGTTGGAGCAAATCAACTTTAACAGAAAGTTGCTCAACCAGAAAGTACTTGACCAGTATTCAACCAGAAAGTACTTGACCAGTATTCAACCAGAAAGTATTTAACCAGTGTTCAACCAGAAAGTCATTAGAACCAGAAAGGGCGTAACTAGAAGGTTCCAAAAACAGAAAGAGTTGAACCAAACCTGTCAATGATGGTAACAGATCAATAGAGCTATCAAAACCACCAGATGACAATGCCCTTCTCATCATATCTCTTACCACATCAATATTAAAGTTCATCCATCGAGAATTGGAAAGAGAATCACTAATTGACACGAAGAAGGAAAGTAATCACAGTTGATCTGTTTTCCATTCATAGAAGATTCAGTCAACGACCTTACAAGGAAAGAAGAGATATGATTGATTGGCAATCCACAAATCAAATCACGCCAATCAACAAACGGCTAGAATTTCAAGATTCAAAGCCTATATATGTTTGGAGATTTAAAGTTTGATCTGTGCTAGCGAAATATTACTGAAACATTCTCAAACAACTCCATCTTACATCAGACAAAAGCTTCAAACCGTTCGTGATCGCAATCACACCTCGATTCAAGTCTGTCTTATCGAGAGAGGAAGGAGATCTTTGCTAGCTAGTAGTTTTCTAGTGGATTAACGTGAAGAAATCCTGTTTTACAGTAGTTTTCTGTAAGTTGTAAAGGGACACGACCCTTATTCGTGCATAAGTTTCAATCAAACTTATAATTGAAACTTGTGGCTCGTTCTCAGCAAGTATAAATAAGAGAGTATCCTAGTAGTGGATATCTAATCCAGTTTGGATTAGACCGTGGACGTAGGGGGTTTCCTGTACCACGTAAAATAACTGTGTTATTTATTTTTCTGCATTTATATTCCAGTTGTTTTATTCACTATCTGTCACTCTCATACAAACTGCATTCTTAATCAATTCTCTATATACTCGACTAAGATTTGAAAGGTTTTCTAATCAAAGAGCACCGACTAAGTACACCATTATTCCGCACACAGTACACTGTTAGAAAATAAGATCACTCTTACTTTCTGCTTTGTATTTCTCACTTGAGAGTTTCTGCTTGGACAGAACAAGATTGATTAGTTAGTCAATCTGGTCTGTCACGTTGAGCAATCTGTAATCCAGAAAGCATAAGTCTCTCTCCTTAATTAGTCAAGTAAACTGAAAAGTTTGTATTTGGTGTATTCCCCCCCATACACCAAACCTTGCTCTTTCGGGACCAACAAGTGGTATCAGAGCGGTGGTTCAAACGACCATTGTTTTGTTTCACAGGGATAAAACCTGCGTGGTCAACTTGAATAGATCTTAGAAAATCTTTTTCATTCACTAGCATATTATCTGCTATGGAGTCATCTGTTATCAGGGCATGCGAAGAATTCTCTATCCAAGGATACAGAGAGTGGAGTTTCAGGATCAAGATGTGTCTCAAAGCTCATCACTGCTTGATGTGGAAAGTAATTGAGGAAGGACCTCTAACCATTACTGAAGAAACTACTCGTATTACTGAGACATGAGCAGTTAAAGAATCTGTACTGAAAGATCCCAGAAAGTACACCTCAGAAGAAAGAAGAGAAGCAAATCTAGATGATTTTGCTAAAGGAGTCATTTCCAGTACTGTGAAAGTAGTCCATCTGGTTAAGATTCAAGATCTTGACATAGCCAAAGAAATGTGGGAAGCTCTAAGGGATCTCAGCCTAGGTTCTGAAGCGATGATTGAGAATAAGTTATCTCTGGCATGCAACAAGTTTGATGAATTCAAAATGAAACCTGGAGAAACCATCGAGCAGATGAAGAACAGGTTCATTGAAGTACTACTTGAAGTTTCTGCCTTCAAAAAGAATAAGTACACACAGAGAGAGAAGAATCTCAAGATTCTGAGAGCTCTACCGCCAAGCTGGGAAATTTACTCAGCTATGCAACCTCTACATGCTGATTTTAATGATCTATCTATAGAAGCACTATTTGATCATCTAGCTGTCCATGAATGTGACATCAGAAGGATTCACGAACCAGATTATTCCTCCAGCAAGAAGAGCGAAAATAACTCAAAGAAGGAGAAAGAGACTGCCTTCAAAGCGAAGTGCAAAACAGATGAATCAACCGCATCTGCCACTCCAGAAGAAGGAGGATATGATAAGTTACTCAAAGAATTCTCAATGATTGCAAAGAGGATGGACAAAATGGAAATCAGATCAAGAAAGTACAGAAGGTTCTACAAAGATAACAAGAGCAGATACCAGAAGAAGAAAGAAGTAGAAAGATCTGATGATAAAACAGAAAGTAGAGGTAATAGTAAAATCACTAATCCTACTGACTATACTTGTTATGGTTGTGGGAGAACAGGCCATTTCAAAACTAATTGCCCAGAACTATCTAAAAGTCAAAGAGAAGAACTACGAGCTAAGAGAGATCGAAAACTAAAAGCTCAACGTAAGGCCATGATAGCAGAAGAAGAAGAAGACTCTAGCTCAAGTCACCTGTCAGATAGTTCATCAGAAGATGATGAAGCATTCTTTGCCAATGAAGAAGAAAACTAGGATGAATGCTATGTAGGACTAGACAACGGTCTGGATGATGTAGAGGTAAACTCTTGCAACTCTAATTCTTCAAATGATATTAACCTGGAACAGGAAATAGAAGATCAAGATGAATATTCATGGGATGAAGTTAATGAGATGTTCAAGAGCTACTCGAGTATCAAGAGACTTTTTAGAGAAGTTGTTGAAGAAAATGACAGATTGAAGAAATCTGAAGAGATATTGAGTAAAGCAAACACTAAATTTGTTGCTAACATCAACGTTCTGGAAGAACAGTCAAAGGAAAGGACAGTGAGATCCACTCGCTAAATTCAAAAGTGAAAGACCTTATCACAAGAAACAATGTAGCTGAGGAAAAGATCAAGAAAGGAAAAGAAATGATCTACAAGAGTAATGAACGTGCTAAACTGCTAATTAACATGCAACAAAATGGCACATCTGGATTAGGATATCCAGGCCACACAGAGAAGTCCTCTAGCACCATAAAATTCGTACCAGAAAGGAGACAAATACCAGACCAAGTGATAAATCTCAGAAACAAGAAAGAACAACCACAGAAGATGATGGTGAAACAGACTAGCAACAGACAGTATCATCAAACAAGAGAACAACCAGCAGATTACACAAGAACAGAAGGGGTACACAAAAAGAGTGTCAACAGGACAGTATCCACTAATAAAGGATTGAAAAATGATGGAATAGAAAGATATCATCCATCCATATTTCATTCTGTGTCAAAAGTTGATAATGATGGAAATACTATCACTTGTTATATTGCTGTCCCCAACCCAAAAGTATTTTGGATTCGAAAAGGAACATTTACTAATAACCAAGCACCCAAATATTGAAAAGGTAGCTAAGTGTGATTAACTGCAGGACCAGAAGACTGCAAGAAGGTACAAAATAGCTAAAGGAGCAATCTGGATCATAGATAATGGCTGTTCGAAACACATGACATGTGACAAGAACCTACTGTCAGACTATATAGAGAAACCAGGTCCTCAGGTCACCTTTGGATGTAATTCAAAAGGATATACCAGAGGATATGGTAACATAAGAGTTGGCAAGACCACCATCACAAATGTATCATACGTTGAGGGTCTTAGCCACAATCTGTTTTCTGTAAGTCAGTTCTGTGCTAATGGTAATAAGATTGTTTTTGATGCCAACAATTGTTTCGTGAAAAGCAAGGAAGGAGATGAGATACTCCTTACCGGAAAATTGCAGGATAGGTTATATATTGTGCAATGGGACAACCAGATTGAGACTTGTCTGGTCACTAAGACAATATCAGAAACTAGTTGGCTGTGGCATAAACGACTAAGCCATCTCAATTTCAAGTCAATCAATAAGATTGCACGAGAGAAACTAGTTGAAGGACTACCAGACCAAATATATGATAAGAATCACATCTGTGAAGCATGTCAAGCTGGAAAACAAACCAGTTCATCATTTTCTAGCAAATCTGTCCAGTCATCTACCAGAATCTTAGAGTTACTACATTTAGACGTATTTGGTCCAGTTAAGCCATTAAGTATAAATGGAAGAAAATACACTCTGGTCATCATTGATGATTATTCAAGATTCACATGGGTAATCTTCTTATATAAGAAGAAAGAAACATTGGAAAAGCTGCCAAACTTCCTCAACAAAATTACCAAGAAAAAGGAAGTCTCTGTTACTACCATCAGAACAGATCGTGGTACAGAATTCCTAAACCAGAAAATTGAGGATTACTGCAACCAGATGGGAATCACACATCAGACATCTGCAGCCAGAACACCTCAACAGAATGGTGTAGTTGAAAGAAGAAACAGATTGTTGGTCCCGAAAGAGCAAGGTTTGGTGTATGGGGGGGGAATACACCAAATACAAACTTTTCAGTTTACTTGACTAATTTAATCAGATAGATGTAAGCTTTCTAAAACACAGATTGCTCGAGGTGATAGACCAGATTGATTTTCTAATCGATCTTGTTCTGTCCAAGTAAAGTCTCTCAAGTGAGTTATACAAAGCAGAGAGTAAGATTAAGCTTAAACTCCAACAGTGTATCGTGTGCGGAATAATGGTGGACTTAGTCGGTGCTCTTGTTAAGAAAATCTTTAGAAAACTCAATCGAGTATTTAGGAGATTGATTAAGAATGCAGATTGAAAGAGTATGATAGATAGAGAATAAAACCAACTAAATATAAATGCAGAATATAAATAACACAGTTATTTTTACGTGGTTCGGGAAACCCCCTACGTCCACGGTCTAATCCAAACTGGATTAGATATCCACTACTAGGATACTCTTCTTATTTATACTCGCTGAGAACGAGCCACAAGTTTCAAGTTCAAGCTTGATTGAAACTTATGCACGAATAAGGGTCGTGTCCCTTTACAACTTACAGAAAACTACTGTAAACAGGTTATCTTCACGTTAATCCACTAGAAAACTACTAGCTAGTAAAGATCTCCTTCTTCTCTTGATAAGACAGACTTGAATCGAGGTTGGGTTGATGTGATTACGATCACGAACGGATTGAAGCTTTTGTCTGATGAAAGAAAGAATCTCTTGAATGTATTTCTGTAATGTAGCTCTTGTTCTATATATATTTCAGACTTTAAAAACTTCAAACATATATAGGCTCTGAATTTGAAATTCTAGCCGTTTGTTGATTGGCGTGATTTGATTTGTGGATTGCCAATCAATCATATCTCTTCTTTCCTTGTAGAGTCGTTGATTGAATCTTCAATAAATGGGAAGCAGATCATCTGTGATTACTTTCCTTCTTCGTGTCAATCAGTGATTCTCTTTCCAATTCTCGATGGATGAATTTTAATGCATCATTGACAGGTTTGGTTCAGCTCTTTCTGTTTTGCTTCAAACCTTCTGGTTATGTCCTTTCTGGTCTTAGTGCCTTTCTGGTTGAACACTGGTTAGACACTTTCTGGTTGAAGTGCTTTTCTAGTTGAACACTGGTTTAGACACTTTCTGGTTTTAAGTACTTTTCTGTCTGTTACTTGCTGGTTCAACTTTCTGTCCGAGACATCTTCCATCTTTCTGGTTGAAGCTTTCTGGTTCAACTTTCTGTTAAAGTTGACTTGCTCCACTTTCTGTCTGAGACTTGCTGGTTTAACTCTCTGTCAAAGTTGTCTTGCTCCAGCTTTCTGTCTGAGACATTTTCCATCTTTCTGTATAAAGCTTTCTGGTTCAACTTTCTGTTAAAGTTAACTTACTACAGCTTTCTGTCTGAGACTTGCTGGTTTAACTTTCTGTCAAAGTTGTCTTGCTTCAGCTTTCTGTCTGTGACTTCTTTCATCTTTCTGGTTGAACTGGCTTCGACTATCTGGTTTATTGAAACCAAAAGAAATGATACAGAACATGAATAATACCAAGTGTGTTTTTGAGAGAACATCATCAAAACTTAGAATATTTGTGGGGTTCCCAACAATTTCCCCCTTTTTGATGATGTCAAAACCACACTTAGACAGCGTAATCAAAATAGCATGTATCAGTTCTGGAGAGATTAGCTTTTTGTTATTTAAGTTAAATAACAGTAAACAACAATAAGATAACAAAAACTCCATATTCATAGATATATGAATTGATGAGTACAAGAGGACGGCAGAAATAATAGATAGATAAAAGACAGATGATAAGAATTAAAATCTAGCTAAGAAAACCATCTGGCCGCTCCACCGTTCTTCATTTTCTCTCTCTGTGCATCGGAAACCAGTTGGATGCTCTCGTAGATGCCATCTCTCACCCTGGCATAGTTTGGATCATGGTTGTCGATTTTATAGCCTTTGATCTTTGCCAGTTGATTGATGTAGTTTAAAATATATGTCTTATCTGGTATGTTGCTGCCTGGTATGGTTGGGCATACCATAAACTCTTTCTCAGGGGCCTTTAGTTGAATTTTGGCATCAGAAGCTACTGTTCTGATCCTCTGTACTAGCTCCTGGTCAGTAAAGTTCTCCAGATATCGAATAAAATCTTCATCCGGGGTAGACTCTGAGTATGTAGGCTCCTTCAAGAAGTATCTGTTCAGGATAAAACCCTGCTTAACTTTTTCCCAGTCATTCTGATCTCCTTCTGGAACCCATACATCAGAGGGTGTCTGTTTCTTTAAAGACAGGTTCCGGGAGAAGGGTTTCTTCTTCTTCCTTTTCGATTGAGTTGTTGATTGAGATGATTGTTGCTGTGATCTTTCTGTAGATGAGGGCGAAGAGAAAGGTGTTTGAAAAGATTTCTCCTTGGCTTCTTGTGCGGCAATTTTTCTCTCTCTTTCAGCCTGATCTTTGTAGAACTGAGCTCTGAACACAGGATCGCAGGCTTGGTCCATACTGACCCCGAATAGCAACAGCTCAGCAATCTGGTCCCCTTCATCTACTGGTTTCTTTCCTTTGTCGCTGGGGAGCTGAGGTGCTGGTTGAGATGCTGGAGGGGTTTGCTCTGTTCCAAGAAGAGTGGGGTCGGGTCTTGGAGGTGTGGTTGGCCTGGGTTGTGCTGGTGTGACAGTTTCTGTTTCCACCCCTTCTGTTCCCAAGTCTGTTTCTTCCCTCACAACCTTGCTACCTTTGCTTCCTTTGCTGCTTGCTGAGATTTCCCCCTTTTTGACATCATCAAATAGGGTATTGATGAGTGTACGCAGAGAGGTAATCTCCTCAGTCATCTTTGCCATCTTCTCCTCAGCATCAGTTTTGAACCCGAGCAGAAAATTAACTGTCTGGTCAGTTGCATTGGGTTTCTGCTCGAGCCTGCTGTTCATGATTGACAGAGTCTTGTCATATGACTCTTGCAGTTCTTCCAAGGCGGCGATACGAGTATCTTGCTGCTCGTGCTGTTCGGGGTTGGGATAGAGGAGGTTATTTAAGACATCGACCTGATGTTTCCGCATCAGCTCCACAAATTTCTCTGTTTCAAAATGAGCAAGTTGGGAGTGGATGGACAGGTCAGTGTCTTCCTTCAATTTAGCAACAAGTTGAAGTCCTTTTTGTGCTACAACAGCAGCAATGGTTTCTGGTTGTTTTGCTAACAGATCAGCTATCAAGCTAGTGGCCTGGTCTGCTTTTTCTTCTATGCCAGTCAGGCGAAGATTTATCTTGTTTTGGCCAGCTTCATTTGCTGCTCTATCGTCATCAATCTTCTTATCCAGTTCTTTTCTGATTGTTCTGAGCTTGCCTCTGATGTCACGATCCATGTCATTGACATAGTCTTTCTGATGTTGGTTGAAGTCAGAAAGAATCTGGGTTGCTTTTTCTTGGATTGAGTTGCACACATCAGTCATGTGGTCTTCAACTCTAAGAGTAATCAGATTGTCCAGTTGATAGTTATTGAAGGTCTTGGGCTCTCTTTCCAAGAGTTCTTCCATGGTGTAGAAGTTGACGTGTTTCTTCAACTTCTGTGCAGCGCCATGGGTATATATTTCATTGCTTGGCTCCCCGCCAATGTGCTGGCCCATTGGTTCATCATCACCTGAGTCAAGGTCGATGATAGGTGTTTTCTTGGCAGACTTCTTGAATGAAGTTTCTTCCCGCTCTGGGTGTTGTTCAGCCTCTTGTTGTGGTTGATCTGCTGTTGCGGCCTCTTCCATCTGGACTTCTGGTTGTGGTGTTGGCAGATCAATTTTCAAACTTTTTGCCTCTTGTTTCATGAGGCCAGAGATGAGGGGCTTGTATTCTGTTCTTATTTCTTGGATGGTAGTGACTTGAAGTAGGCTCAGCAGTGTTGCCTCTTCCTTCTTGAGTTCATCAATAGTTTTGAGCTGGAGCAGTGCATCAAATACATAGTACTCGCTGTCCTTCACCAGCAAGTAGAATTTGACGCGTTTCGCTGCTCCTAAGCTTTCTGGAAGCAAGTTGATTCCAGGGAACTCTTCCATGACAGAATGTTCAGCTTCGTTTTCAAGCAGATTGATGACACTCTCTGCTTGTTGTTTCCTTTCTTCTTCCTCATCTGTTGATTCCCCTTCCTCTTCCTCCTCTTCCTCACTTATTTTCTACATTCTGTTTGGAGAGGGCGTGGATGTTCTTGCAGGGGAGAAATCCTTCTCTGGATGTGGAGTATGGCTGGTTTCGGGTTCCACATCACCTGCTTGTTTCTCTGTTTGTTCTGCTGCTGCTTGTGGTGCCTCTGTGGGTGTGTGTTCTGGCATATCTGACTGTTCTGCTGTATCTGCTGGTGGTGAAGAAGGCTCTTGTACTTTCTGTAGTCGTCGTTTCTTTTGTTTCGGCTGCGAGGTAGAGGTTTCTGTCTCAACAGAACTACCTCGTTTACGTGCTGCTTTTTCTTTTACCACTCTCTCCTTGCAAACTTTCTCTTTCTTCTTTTCAACACCTTTGGTAGGTGGTATCCATGTAGGGTTAGAGCTACCCATTTCCAAAGCAGCAACCCGATGCACCTCATCAGGTATCTTGTTGAAAAATTGTGGTGAGAGTCCCAGAGACATTTCAAGCTGATGCTGATCTTTGGGTATGGAAAGACTGGTGTTGAATTCCACAGCATCATCCCAGACTTTCTGTTTGAAAAATCTTTCCACCATCAGACTGATCTTGGTGGAATGTCGTAGATTCCTTCTGACTTCCACTGAAGTTCCTCGGCCTCTGCTATCTTTGGTATAGGTGACCAATTTTGCTTCCTTAGCCATTAATTCAAACAGTATCCTGCTCCAGTTTACTCGGATATTTAGGACCACTGCCGTGAGAATTCGAAATTTCTCTGGGGTCACCTGATTATACGATCCACTATGGTTCAGGAATATCCTTTGAACCAGTTCGAGTAACAACTTGAACCCTGGTTGAAGTAGGGATCGTTGAAACATTCTTGCAATATATTTCATCGGTATCACCATCACTATTTCAACTGCTTCTTGTAGTTGCGCAGGAGTGATATCATCTAGTGTTAAGCCTTCATCTTTCAACCGGTACGTCTGGTTGATCATCTCAATGACATTGTACGGCGTCTTGCTGGTTCTATCGCCGATTGGCATCAACACGTTTGCTTCAAAGCCATGTTTGTCATTCTGCCATGTCAGGTAGAATGAAGCCACTTGTTTTGCCAAGAATGTGTTAGGATGAGAGGTAACAATATTGCAGAAACCTAACATCATAAGAACATACAGAACTAGTATATGTACATTCATCAGTTTATATGAACAAGTATAAATTCCCACATCTAAGCAGTTGAAATTAGAGCAAAGGACAATGTATGGGCAGTTCATAAGGAGACATAAATGAAAATAAGATGCAGAATATAAATAACTTCAAAACCTTTGCAGCGAGTAACAATGGCGAAAATTTCTTGAAGTTTTCAAAAACCGTGAGTATTAAACACAGCATATGGTTCAAGTGAGAGAAACTTCTGAACCTCAGTTACGTGATGAAGAAACAAAGAAGTTTGTGGTGCCATAATCAAATCAAAGATGTTTTGAGAGAGATTTGCAAAAAAGTTGGGGAATCCTTAAGTGCTTAATGATAGAAGTGCTCAGTGCAATGAAAGTGAAAGTGAACAGTCTAGTGAGAAATATCGCATAAATATAGCACAATAATCAATAGTAAATATTAAGGCGGTAAAAAAGTGAAGAGTTGGATAAAAATTTCTCCCTTTTTAGGTTTTCCCGCTTCAGTTGATTGGTTTGCCGCCTTTCATTGCGTGTGATATACGCGCTAGATCCTAGGGTTGTAGGCGAGCGTGTGCGTATCTTCCTTTCCACTGCAACTTTCCTTTTTCCTTTTCTTGCAAGGATTTTCTCGATCACAGTTCCCAAAGTTGTGCTAATCATCACAAAAATAGAAGATTTAGTAAATCTAGGAAAAGAAATAATTTTTCAGACTGTAATCTCGTAGGTTGATTATGGGAAGTGACGTCTTTTATCTCGGTCGCTTCAATTTCCTCAAAAAGTTCCCCCTTGACTTAGTAAGTAAGAAATAATTTCCACGTGATACTCTAATTTGAGTAATTAATGACACGTGAAATTATTATTTCCTTCTTGACACTCTGTAAATCTTGAAAGCCTTCTGTTGTTAACATTCTGGTAGCCTTCTGTTCTTATCGTTCTGGTAGCTTTCTGTTGTTAACGTTCTGGTAGCTTTCTGTTGTTAACGTTCTGGTATTTGCAGTCTGGTAACCTTTTGCTATTTGCATTCTAGTAACTCTCTGCTTGATCTATCATCCAGACTTAGTAATCCAAGCTTTCCACACAGCATCTTAAATCTTTCTTCTAGTAGGGCTTTTGTCAGTATATCAGCACGTTGGATATCTGTATGGATTTTCTCGATCTGGATGTGCTTTCTCTCCACATGATCTCTAATAAAATGATGTCTTACATCAACATGTTTGCATCTTGTGTGAAGTACTAGATTCTGTGTTATAGCTATTGCACTTGAACTATCACAGAATATTGGTATCCCTTTTACTTCAATCTCGTAATCCTTTAGTTGCTGCTTCAACCATAGGATTTGTGCACAACAGCTTCCAGCAGCCATATATTCTGCTTCTGTTGTTGATGTGGCAACAGATATCTGTTTCTTTGAAAACCAAGATATCAACTTGTTTCCTAGAAACTGACATGTGCTATAAGTAGACTTTCTGTCCAGTTTGCATCCTACATAATCTGAATCAGAATAACCTGTTAGTTCAAAATTATCGTCATGTGGATACCAGAGACCAACGTGAGCTGTTCCTTTAAGATATCTAAGTATCTTTTTGACAGCTTCCATATGAGATTCTTTGGGATTGGCTTGATATCTGGCACACACTCCTACTGCAAACGTGATATCTGGTCGACTTGCAGTAAGGTATAATAGTGAGCCAATTATGCCTCTGTATTTTGTTATAGGTGCTGGTTTGCCTACTGGATCTGGGTCTATCTTTCCATTTGTCTGCATTGTAATCTTGGCTGGCTTGCTGTCTTTAACTCCAAATTTGTTGACCAGATCGTTGATGTACTTTGCTTGATTTACAAAGAAACCATCTAGTAACTGTTTTACTTGTAAGCCTAAGAAGAAATTCATCTCGCCCATCATGGACATTTGATATTTGTTCTTCATTAGATCAGCAAATTTATCACATAGATGAGACGGTTGAGATCCAAAAATTATGTCATCTACATATATCTGGACCAAGAGGATATGTTCTTTGACTTTAATGACAAACAGTGTTTTGTCTACAGAACCTCTCTTGAATCCTGATTCCAGCAGAAATGTTGACAACGTTTCATACCACGCTCTGGGTGCCAGTTTCAAACCATAGACAACTTTAGCTAATCTATATACTTTCTGGTCAGGATTTCCCTCTTCAAAACTAGGTGGTTGTTCAACATATACTTCTTCTTCAAGTATACCATTTAAGAATGCACTTTTAACATCCATCTGGTACACTTTGAATCTTTTGTATGCTGCATATGCGAGGAATAATCTGATTGCTTCCAATTTGGCGACTGGTGCAAAAGTCTCGTCAAAATCGATACCTTCCTGTTGACTGTATCCCTTTGCTACAACTCTAGCTTTGTTTCTGACTACTTCTCCACTTTCATCTCGCTTATTCTTGAATACCCATTTGACACCTATTACTCCTTGATGTTTTGGTCTGTCTACCATATACAAGACTTGGTTTCTTTTGAACTCATTGAGTTCTTCTTGCATAGCAATAACCCAATCTGCATCTTTGAATGCTTCATAAGTATCAGAGGGTTCAACACGTGATAGGTAGCAGCTGAGAAGTGCACTCTCTCCATGCATTCTTCTGGTTATTACTCTATCACCTGGGTTCCCAACAATCTGTTCAGGAGGGTGATTGTCTTGTATCCATCTCCTCCTGCTAGTCATTTCTTCTTCTGATATCTCAGGTTCTGGTTCATTTGTTGGGTCCTCAAATTCTGGGTGAGATGTTTGAAAAGGATTGTCAACATCTGGTTCTTCAATTTCTTGATTATTGTTCCAACCATTTGTCTCTCTTGATTCTTCTGGTTGATCATGATTTTGTTCATTGTTATCTCCTTCTTCTGGTTGATTACCTTCTGGTTGAGTTTTTTATCTATCAAAGTCCAGAATGATGTGTTCTGTTCCCCCTTGCTGTGAGCTTATTCCTTCAGCATTAGATGGAACATCAATATCATTATGATCTGTTGTATTCCAGATTAAAATATCTTCTAATAGAATTCCTTCTGGTTTCTTCCCTTTGTTCTGGCCTTGTGTATGTTCATCACTCAACTCTCTGTCAATGACAGAAGATTCATCAAAGACAATATGAGGTGTTACCTCCACAATATGAGTCTTCTTGTTGTAAACCCTATAAGCTTTACTAACATCAGAATATCCTAAGAATATTCCAGGGTCAGCTTCGCTATCAAAGGTTTTCAACTGTGATTTCCCATTATTATGAATGTAACATAAACAACCAAAAGTACGGAAGTAATGTATTCTGGGCTTTCTGTTGTTCCAAACTTTGTATGGTGTCTTTCCATGTCTGATGGTAACAACAGCTCTATTCTGTGTGTAACAAGCTGTAGAGATTGCTTCTGCCCAAAATTTCTTAGGTAATCTGGTTGCATTTAGCATTGTGCGAGCTGCTTCTTTTAATGATTTGTTTCTTCTTTCAACTACACCGTTCTGTTGAGGTGTTCAGGCAGCAGATGTTTAATGTGTGATTCCCATCTGGTTGCAGTAATCCTTAATATTCTGGTTTAGGAATTCTGTACCACGATCTGTTCTGATGGTAGTAAAAGAGACTTCCTTTTTCTTGGTGATTTTGTTGATGAAGTTTGGCAGCTTTTCCAATGTCTCTTTCTTCTTATATAAGAAGATTACCCATGTGAATCTTGAATAATCATCAATGATAACCAGAGTGTATTTTCTACCATTTATACTTAGTGGTTTAACTGGACCAAATAAGTCTAAATGTAGTAACTCTAAGATTCTGGTAGAGGACTGAGCAGATTTGCTAGAAAATGATGATCTGGTTTGTTTTCCAGCTTGACATGCTTCACTGATGTGATTCTTGTCATATATTTGATCTGGTAGTCCTTCAACTAGTTTTTCTCGTGCAATCTTATTGATTGACTTGAAATTGAGATGGCTTAATCGTTTATGCCATAGCCAACTAGTTTCTGATACTGTCTTCGTGACCAGACATGTCTCAATCTGATTGTCCCATTGCACAATGTATAATCTATCCTGCAATTTCCCGGTAAGGAGTATCTCATCTCCTTCCTTGTTCTTAACAAAACAATTGTTAGCATCAAAAATGATTTGATTACCATTTGCACAGAACTGACTTACAGAAAATAGATTGTGGCTAAGTCCTTCAACATATGATACGTTTGTGATGTGGTCTTGCCAACTTTTATGTTTCCATATCCTTTGGTATATCCTTTTGAATTACATCCAAAAGTAACCTGAGGTCCTGGTTTCTCTATATATTCTGATAGTAGGTTCTTATCACATGTCATGTGTTTTGAACAGCCACTATCTGTGATCCAGATTGCTCCTTTTGCTATCATGTACCTTCTTGCAGTCTTCTGATCCTGCAATTAAATACACTTAGCTACCCTTCAATATTTGGGTGCTTGGTTATTAGCAAATGTTCTTTTTCGAATCCAGAACATTTTTGGGTTGGGGACAGCAATATAACAAGTAATAATATTTCCATCATTATCAACTTTTGACACAGAATGAAATATAGATGGTTGATATCTTTTTATTCCATCCTTCTTCAATCCTTTATTGGTAAGTACTGTCCTGTTGACATTCCTGTTGGGTACTGTACTGTTGATATTCTTCTTGTGAACCCTTTCTATTTCTGTATAACCTGCTGGTTGTTCCTTTGTATGATGGTACTGTCTGTTCCCAGTCTATTTCACCATCATCTTCTGTGGTTGTTCTTTCTTGTTCTTAAGCTGTATCACTTGGTCTGGAATCTGTTTCCTTTCTGCTACGAATTTCATGGTGCTAGAAGATTTCTCTGAGTGACCTGGATATCCTAATCCAGATGTACCCTGTTGTTGAAGATTGATTAGCAGCTTGGCACGTTCATCACTCTTGTATACCATTTCCTTTCCTTTCTTTATCTTCTCATCAGCAACGTTGTTTCTTGTAATAAGATCTGTTACCTTAGAGTTTAGCGAATGAATCTCATTGTCTTTTCCTTTAATCTATTCTTCCAGCTCAGATATTTGAGCAAGGAACTGTGTATTAGCAGTACACAGTATCTGTTCTGTTTTCTTCATCCTTTCATTCTCTTCAACTACTTCTTTAAATAATCTCTTGATGCTCGAGTAGCTTTTGAACATCTCATTGACTTCATCCCAAGAGTATTCATCTTGATCTTCTATTTCCTGTTCCAGATCAGTATTATTTGAGGAGTTGGAGTAGCAGGAATTTACCTCTACATCATCTAGACGGTTGTCTAGTCCTACATAGCATTCATCCCAGTTTTCTTCTTCTTTGGCAAAGAATGCTTCATCATCTTCTGTTGAACTATCAGATAGATGACTTGAGCTAGAATCTTCTTCTTCTGCTATCATGGCTTTACGTTGAGCTTTTAGTTTTCTGTCCCTCTTAGCTCGTAGTTCTTCTCTTTGACTTTTAGATAAGTCTGGGCAATCGGTTTTGAAATGACCTGTTCTCCCACAACCATAACAAGTATAGTCAGTAGGATTAGTGATTTTACCATTACCTCTACTTTCTGTTTTGTCATCAGATTGTTCTGCTTCTTTGTTCTTCTGGTATCTACTCTTGTTGTCTTTGTAGAACCTACGATACTTTCTTGATCTGACTTCCATCTTGTCCATTCTCTTTGCAATCATTGAGAATTCTTTGAGTAACTTATCATATCCTCCTTCTGCTGGTGTAGCAGATGATGCTGATTCATCTGTTTTGCACTTCGCTTTGAAGGCAGTCTCTTTCTCCTTCTTTGAGCTATTCTCGCTCTTCTTGCTGGAGGAGTAATCTGGTCCGTGAATCCTTCTGATGTCACATTCATGGACAGCTAGATGATCAAAGAGTGCTTCTACAGATAGATCATTAAAATCAGCACGTAGAGGTTGCATAGCTGAATAAATTTCCCAGCTTGGTGGTAGAGCTCTAAGAATCTTGAGATTCTTCTCTCTCTGTGTGTACTTATTCTTTTTGAAGGCAGACACTTCAAGTAGTACTTCAATGAACCTGTTCTTCATTTGTTCAAAGGTTTCTCCAGGTTTCATTTTGAATTCGTCGAACTTGTTACATGCTAGGGATAGCTTGTTCTCGATCATTGCATCAGATCCTAGACTGAGATCTCTCAAGGCTTCCCACATTTCTTTGGCTGTATCAAGGTCTTGGATCTTAGCCAGATGAACTCCTTTTACAGTACTGAAAATAATTCCTTTAGCAAAATCATCAAGATTTGCTTCTCTTCTTTCTTCTGGAGTGTATTTTCTGGGATCTTTAAGTACTTCTTCTTTGTGTACTCCTGTTTCAGTGATACGAGTTGTTTCTTCAGTAATGGCTAATGGTCCTTCTTCAATGACCTTCCACATGAGGCAGTGATGAGCCTTGAGACACATTTTTATTCTGAAACTCCACTCTCTGTAACCTTGGATGGAGAATTCTTCGCATGCCCTGATAACAGATGATTCCATAATGACAGATAGGATGCAAATGATGAAAAAGATTTTCTAGATCTATTCAAGTAGACCACGCATGTATTAACCTTGTGAAACAAAACAATGGTCAGTTTGAACCACTGCTCTGATACCACTTGTTGGTCCCGAAAGAGCAAGGTTTGGTGTATGGGGGGGGGGGGGGAATACACCAAATACAAACTTTTCAGTTTACTTGACTAATTTAATCAGATAGATGTAAGCTTTCTGAAACACAGATTGCTCGAGGTGATAGACCAGATTGATTTTCTAATCGATCTTGTTCTGTCCAAGTAAAGTCTCTCAAGTGAGTTATACAAAGCAGAGAGTAAGATTAAGCTTAAACTCCAACAGTGTATCGTGTGCGGAATAATGGTGGACTTAGTCGGTGCTCTTGTTAAGAAAATCTTTAGAAAACTCAATCGAGTATTTAGGAGATTGATTAAGAATGCAGATTGAAAGAGTATGATAGATAGAGAATA
>JAPKLX010000349.1:79809-91367 GCA_026898415.1 Leonotis leonurus | reverse complement strand
TGTCTACTATATACCAGACTTGGTTTCTTTTAAACTCATTGAGTTCTTCTTGCATAGCAATGACCCAGTCTGCATCTTTGAGTGCTTCATAAATGTCAGAGGGTTCAACACGTGATAGATAGCAACTGAGAAGTGCACTCTCTCCATGCATTCTTCTGGTTCTTACTCTATCACTTGGGTTCCCAACAATCTGTCTAGGAGGATGATTGTCCTGTATCCATCTCCTCCTGCTGGTCATTTCTTCTTCTGATATCTCAGGTTCTGGTTCATTTGTTGGGTCCTCAAATTCTGGATGAGATGTTTGAAAAGGATTGTCCATTTCTGGTTCTTCAATTTCTTGATTATTGTTCCTACCATTTGTATCTCTTGATTCTTCTGGTTGATCGTGATTTTGCTCATTATTATCTCCTTCTTCTGGTTGATTACCTTCTGGTTGAATTCTTTATCGGTCAAGGTCCAGGATGATGTGTTTTGTTCCCCCTTGCTGTGAGCTTACTGCTTCAGTATTAGATGGAACATTAATATCATTATCATCTGTTGTATTCCAGATTAAAATATCTTCTAGCAGAATTCCTTCTGTTCTCTTCTCCTTGTTCTGGCCTTGTATATGATCATCACTCAACTCTCTGTCAATGACCAGAGACTCATCAAAGACAATATGAGGTGTTACTTCGACAATATGAGTCTTCTTGTTGTAGACCCTATAAGTTTTACTAACATCAGAATATCCTAAGAATATTCCAGGGTCAGTTTTACTATCAAAGGTTTTCAACTGTGATTTCCCATTATAATGGATGTAACATAAACAACCAAAAGTACGGAAGTAATGTATCCTGGGCTTTCTGTTGTTCCAGACTTCGTATGGTGTCTTCCCATGTCTGATGGTAACTACAGCTCTATTCTGTGTGTAGCAAGCTGTAGAAATCGCTTCTGCCCAAAATTTCTTAGGTAATCTGGTTGCATTAAGCATAGTACGAGCTGCTTCTTTTAATGACCTGTTCCTTCTTTCAACTACACCATTCTGTTGAGGTGTTCTGGCTGCGGATGTCTGATGTGTAATTCCCATCTGGTTGCAGTAATCCTCAATTTTCTGGTTTAGGAATTTTGTACCACGATCTGTTCTGATGGTAGTAACAGAGACTTCCTTTTTCTTGGTAATTTTGTTGAGGAAGTTTGGCAGCTTTTCCAATATTTCTTTCTTCTTATATAAGAAAATTACCCATGTGAATCTTGAATAATCATCAATAATGACCAGAGTGTATTTTCTACCATTTATACTTAATGGCTTAACTGGACCAAATAAGTCTAAATGTAGTAACTCTAGGATTCTGGTAGATGACTGAACAGATTTGCTAGAAAATGATGATCTGGTTTGTTTTCCAGCTTGACATGCTTCACAGATGTGATTCTTGTCATATATTTGGTCTGGTAGTCCTTCAACTAGTTTCTCTCGTGCAATCCTATTGATTGACTTGAAATTGAGATTGCTTAGTCGTTTATGCCACAGCCAACTAGTTTCTGATACTGGTTTAGTGATCAGACAAGTCTCAATCTGGTTGTCCCATTGCACAATATATAACCTATCCTGCAATTTTCCGGTAAGGAGTATCTCATCTCCTTCCTTGCTTTTCACGAAACAATTGTTAGCATCAAAGACAATCTGATTACCATTAGTACAGAACTGACTTACAGAAAATAGATTGTGGCTAAGACCCTCAACATATGATACATTTGTGATGGTGGTCTTGCCAACTCTTATGTTTCCATATCCTCTGATATATCCTTTTGAATTACATCCAAAGGTGACCTGAGGACCTGGTTTCTCTATATAGTCTGACAGTAGGTTCTTGTCACATGTCATGTGCTTCGAACAGCCACTATCTATGATCCAAATTGCTCCTTTAGCTATTTTGTACCTTCTTGCAGTTTTCTGGTCCTGCAATTAATCACACTTAGCTACCCTTTCAAAATTTAGGTGCTTGGTTATTAGTAAATGTTCCTTTTCGAATCCAGAACATTTTTGGATTGGGAACAGCAATATAGCAAGTGATAGTATTTCCATCATTATCAACTTTTGACACAGAATGAAATATGGATGGATGATTTCTTTCTATTCCATCATTCTTCAGTCTTTTATTAGTAGGTACTGTCCTGTTGACACTTGTTGGGTTATGTCTGGTTGACATTCTTGTTGTGTACCCTTTCTGTTCTTGTGTAATCTGCTGGTTGTTCTCTTGTTTGATGGTACTGTCTGTTGCTAGTCTGTTTCACCATCATCTTCTGTGGTTGATCTTTCTTGTTTTTGAGGTTTATCACTTGGTCTGGTATCTGTTTCCTTTCTGGTACGAATTTTATGGTGCTAGAGGACTTCTCTGAGGGACCTGGATATCCTACTCCAGATGTGCCATTTTGCTGCATATTAATTAACTGTTTAGCACGTTCATCACTCGTGTAGATCATTTCTTTTCCTTTCTTGATCTTTTCCTCAGCTACATTGTTTCTTGTGATAAGGTCTTTCACTTTTGAATTTAGTGAGTGAATCTCACTGTCCTTTCCTTTGATTTGTTCTTCCAGAACGTTGATGTTAGCAACAAATTTAATGTTTGCTTTACTCAATATCTCTTCAGATTTATTCAATCTGTCATTTTCTTCAACAACTTCTCTAAAAATTCTCTTGATACTCGAGTAGCTCTTGAACATCTCATTAACTTCATCCCATGAGTATTCATCTTGATCTTCTATTTCCTGTTCCAGGTTAATATCATTTGAAGAATTAGAGTTGCAAGAGTTTACCTCTACATCATCTAGACCGTTGTTTAGTCCTACATAGCATTCATCCCAATCTTCTTCTTCATTGGCAAAGAATGCTTCATCATCTTCTGATGAACTATCTGACAGGTGACTTGAGCTAGAGTCTTCTTCTTCTTCTTCTGCTATCATGGCCTTACGTTGAGCTTTTAGTTTTCGATCTCTTTTAGCTCGTAGTTCTTTTCTTTGACTTTTAGATAATTCTGGGCAATCTGTTTTGAAGTGACCTGTTCTCCCACAACCATAACAAGTATAATCAGTAGGATTAGTGATTTTACCATTACCTCTATTTTCTGTTTTGTCATCAGATCGTTCTGCTTCTTTGTTCTTCTGGTATCTACTCTTGTTATCTTTGTAGAACCTTCTATACTTTCTCGATCTGATTTCCATCTTGTCCATTCTCTTGGCAATCATTGAGAATTCTTTGAGTAACTTGTCATAACCTCCTTCTTCTGGTGTGGCAGATGCTGTTGATTCATCTGTTGTACACTTCGCTTTGAAGGCAGTCTCTTTCTCCTTCTTTGAGTTATTTTCACTCTTCTTGCTGGCGGAATAATCTGGTCCGTGAATCCTTCTTATGTCACATTCATGGACAGCTAGGTAATCAAATAGTGCTTCTACAGATAGGTCATTAAAATCATCACGTAGAGGTTGCATAGCTGAATAAATTTCCCAGCTTGGCGGTTGAGCTCTCAGAATCTTGAGATTCTTCTCTCTCTGTGTGTATTTATTCTTTTTGAAAGCAGAAACTTCAAGTAGTACTTCAATGAACCTGTTCTTCATCTGCTCGATGGTTTCTCCAGGTTTCATCTTGAATTCATCAAACTTGTTACATGCTAGGGACAGCTTGTTCTCAATCATTGCTTCAGAGCCTTGACTGAGATCTCTCAAGGATTCCCACATTTCTTTGGCTGTATCGAGATCTTGAATCTTAGCCAGATGGACTCCTTTTACAGTACTGGAAATAACTCCTTTAGCAAAATCATCTAGATTTGCTTCTCTTCTTTCTTCTGAGGTGTACTTTCTGGGATCTTTCAGTACAGATTCTTTAACTACTCCTGTCTCAGTAATGCGAGTAGTTTCTTCAGTAATGGCTAGAGGTCCTTCTTCAATTACCTTCCACATCAGGCAGTGATGAGCCTTGAGACACATCTTGATTCTGAAACTCCACTCTCTGTATCTTTGGATGGAGAATTCTTCGCATGCCCTGATAACAGATGACTCCATAGCAGATAATATGCTAGTGAATGAAAAGGATTTTCTAAGATCTATTCAAGTTGACCACGCAGGTATTAACCTTGTGAAACACAACAATGGTCGTATGAACCACTGCTCTGATACCACTTGTTGGTCCTGAAAGAGCAAGGTCTGGTGTATGGGGGGGGGGGGGGAATACACCAAATACAAACTTTTCAGTTTACTTGACTACTTAAGCAGAGAGACTTAAGCTTTCTGGATTTACAGATTGCTCAACGTGACAGACCAGATTGACTAACTAATCAATCTTGTTCTGTCCAAGCAGAATCTCTCAAGTGAGTGATACAAAGCAGAAAGTAAGAGTGATCTTATTTTCTAACAGTGTATTGTGTGCAGAATAATGGTGGATTTAGTCGATGCTCTTTGATTAGAAAACCTTTCAAATCTTAGTCGAGTATATAGAGGATTGGTTAATAATGCAGTTTGAATGAGAGTGACAGATAATAAATAAAACAACTGGAATATAAATGCAGAAAGTAAATAACACAGTTATTTTACGTGGTTCGGGAAACCCCCTACGTCCACGGTCTAATCCAAACTGGATTAGATATCCACTACTAGGATACTCTCTTATTTATACTCTCTGAGAACGAGCCACAAGTTTCAATTACAAACTAGATTTGAAACATATGCACGAATAAGGGTCGTGTCCCTTTACAACTTACAGAAAACTACTGTAAAACAGGATCCCTTCACGTTAATCCACTAGAAAACTACTAGCTAGCAAAGATCTCCTTCTTCTCTCGATAAGACAGACTTGAATCGAGGTGTGATTTCGATCACGAAACGGTTTGAAGCTTTTGTCTGATGTGTGATAGGATTGCTTGAGAATTTTCCAGTAATGTATCGCTCTAAAAAATCAGACTTTAAATCTCCAAACATATATAGGCTTGAATCTTGAAATTCTAGCCGTTAGTTGATTGGCATGATTTGATTTGTGGATTGCCAATTAATCATATCTCTTCTTTCCTTGTAGGTTCGTTGACTGAATCTTCTATGAATGGAAAGCAGATCAACTGTGATTACTTTCCTTCTTCGTATCAATCAGTGATTCTCTTTCCAATTCTTGATGGATGAACTTTAATATTGACGTGGTAAGAGATAGCTTTATTGATCTGTTACCATAATTGACAGGTTTGGTTCAACTCTTTCTGTTTTGGAACCTTCTTGTTACACCCTTTCTGGTTCTAATGCCTTTCTGGTGGAGCACTGGTTAAGTACTTTCTGGTTAAGCACTGTTTAAGTACTTTCTGGTTAAGTATTGGTTGAGTGCTTTCTGGTTGAGCAACTTTCTGTTAAAGTTGATTTGCTCCAACTTTCTGTTCGAGACTTGCTGGTTAAACTTTCTGTCTAAGAATTGCTGGTTTAGCTTTCTGTTGCTTAGACTTGCTTCAGCTTTCTGTAGCTTAGATTTGCTGGTTTAGCTTTCTGTCTGAGTGTTGCTCGTTCTGTTTTCTGTTTGAAACTTTCTGGTTCAACTTTCTGTTAAAGTTGACTTGCTTTAGCGTTCTGTCAAAGACATCTTTCATCTTTCTGGTTGAAGCTTTCTTCAACTTCCTGGTCTATAAAAACTAAATAGAAATGATATAGAACATTAATAATACCAAGTGTGTTTTCGAGAGAACATCATCAAAACTTTAAAATATTTGTGGGGTTCCCAACAGGTAGCCTCCTCGATATCAGCAGTGATGGAAGCAGATTGAGCTTTGACAGCCTCATCAATTAGATCCTTCTCTTTAGCTGCAATATCAGTGAACACTGCATGAACGGTCAGGATCTTCTTCTCGATGGTCACTAGCCTATGATCTAAATTTTCTCTGGCTGCATCAGCTACTTCTCGATTGTCATCCATCTTTTTGTTTAATTCCTTAACCTTATTTCGCAATTTGCAGCGCAGATCATTATCCATGTCGTTTACATAGTCCGTTTGATGCTGATTGAAATCAGCAAGGACTTGTATCTTGGACAGCATTGGGAGTGGCCGTCATTTGGTCTTGGACTCTGATAGTGATCAAGTCATCAACCTTCAAATTGTTCAATGACTTGTGCTCTCTCTCTAGAATTTCTTCCAGATCAAAGAAAGTAATGTATTTCTTCAGACTGGCTGTTGCCCCTTGAGTGTAAATTTCATTGGTGGGTTCTCCTCCAATAACCTTCCGCACGGGCTCTTCATCAACTGGATCTAAGATCAAAGTTGGTATTTTTTTTATGTGCGCTTCTTCTTTGGCTTCTTAGCCTCTATCTCATGTTGTGCTGTTGTTGCTGTTGTTGTTTCTGTGGACTGATCTACTACACCAGATGGGCTGGGTCCTCCAGTTAGGTCATCTCCTTGACCACCCATTTCCACATCCTAGTCAGCCTCATCATTTGATCCAGTCACGCTTGTGAAGAAATCCATTCTATCATCATAGAATGATTGCAGATCGATCTGAAGTAACTTGGCTTTGTGCTTCATGATGGCAAGAATTAGTTGGTGATATTCTGCCCTTACTTCACTGACAGAATTGGCTTGTAGAAGGCTCAATAAGGTGGCTTCTTCTACCTTCAAGTCCTCTATCGATCTGGTCTTCAAAAGAGCATCAAAGACGTAATACTCGTTGTCTTTGATAAGCAGATAGAGCTTAACTCTTCGTGTTGCTCCATGGTTCTTTGGAAGCAAATGTATTCCTGGAAAATCTTGGAGAACAGAATGTTGTGCCTCATTTTCCAATAAGTGAATTACTTCCTCAGCCTGTCGTTTCTTCTCCTCCTCCTCATCAACTTCCTCTTCATCTTCCTCACTTATCCTCTGCACGTGATCTGGTGAGGGCGTTGTTGTCCTCGTTGGAGAGAAGTCCTTGGCCTGGTTAGGGTCAAAAGAGGACTCTGGCTCCATATATGTAGAAGTCTCTGTTGCCAGCTGTGCTTCCTCTGGATGAGGAATGGTGCTCTCTTGTTGATGAGAGGGTTCATCTGGTTGATGAGTGGTTGTTTCTTGTTGTGAATCTCCTGTTGGTGGTGGAGAGTCAGGTTTAACTTTCCTCACCCTTCTCCTCTTCTGTTTTGGCTGGTGTGTTGCTGTAGATGTATTTGTATCAACAGAGCTTGCCCTATTTGTAGGGGGCTTGCTCTATGTCTTCTCCTTCTGCACCTTCTCCTTAGGTGCCTTGTCTTTCTTCTTCTCATCTCCCTTGGATGGTGGCATCCAGCTGGGATTTGAGTTCCCCATCTCAAGTAATGCCTCCAGATGCACATCATCTTAGACTTTGTTCAATAGTGCAGGGGTTATACCCAGGGACATCTCGATCTGGTGTTGATCCTTAGGAATAGTCAGCCTCGAGTTGAATTCCACGGAATTCTCCCAAACTTGTTGTTTGAAGAATTTCTCCACCATGAAACTGAATTTTGTAGAGTGTCTCATGTTCCTCTTCACTTGCACTGAGAATGCATTGCCCTTGGCATCTTTTGTCCATTTCACCAACCTGGCTTCCTTAGCTAGTTGTTCAAACAAGATCCAGCTCCAGTTGACCTTGAGGTTGAGAACTACAGCAGTCAATATTCTGAACTTTTCAGGTGTGACCTAGTAGTTGGACCGACTGTGTGTCATGAAAATACGCTGCACGAACTCGAATACCAGTTTGTACCCTGGTTGAAGCAAGGCTCTTTGGAACATCCTTCTCGTGTAGTGAATGGGAATAATCATCACCTTCTCCATAGCTTCTTGCAGCTGTTCAGTGGTGATCTCAGAAAGCTTCATTCCCTCATCCTTCAATCGATAAGCTTGGTTGATCATTGCCATCACGTCATATGTGGTTTTGCTGGTTCTGTCACTAATTGGCATCAATATGTTTGCTACATATCCATCCTTCTCATCATGCCATGTGAGGTAGAAGGTGGCTGCTAGCTTGGCCAAATACATAGTTGGGTGAGATGTGACTATGTTATTGAATACTGAAAGCATCATTTAAGCAGTGAATAACAAATAATCATGATACCCAATAGCAAAACATATACAATATCTCAGATCCTAGTTAATAACATGAAGAACACTAAGATAAAAATCACCACATATCTAAGACTTAACAGAAAACATAATCACTGAAGACACTAAAGACTTTAATACGTGCTTAAAAGGTTATAAACTGAAAACACTTCTTCTAGCTTTTGAAATCCATGGATTTCATACATAACAAATGGTTCTGGTGATAGGAATTTCTGAACTTCAGCAACATGTTCGAGAAACAGTGAGGATTGTGGTGCCATTTTTGAAAGAGTTTGAGATTTTGAAGAGCGGTTGAAAGAGATTTGTAAAACTGAAATCGCCTAAGTGCTTAAAAAAATATGAGTGCTCGGTGAAATAAAGTGTAGGTGAACAGTTATGAGCACGTACGACATATATATATATGAAATAAATGAACGGCTAAGATGAAAAAGATAAAATTTTAAGGTTTAGGATGAAAGTCTCCCTTTTTAGATTTTCCCACTTCAGCTGTTCTTTTACCGTGTTTCTCTGTATTTGATACACGTGCTAGATCCTAAGGTTGGAAAGTAGAGCGTGTGAATCTTTCTAACCACTGAAGCTTTCCGTTATTTTGGTGATGATTTTCCTCGAGCACAGTTACCAAAACCTGTACTAATCATCACAATTATGGAAGATTTATAAAATCTATGTCAGAACATAACTTTATAAACTAAGATTAGGGTGATGTCTAGATCAAAAATCGATACTAATCCCTGAGTTCCCCCTTGATTAAGTAATATATTTTGGAAAATTAATTTCCACGTGGCATGATCAAATCTCGTCCAAAATTTGGATAAGTGTTAACACTAGATGATCTGGTCTTCACTTTTTCTTTAATTTCTGTCTATCTAGTCTTCATAACTTCCATACACTGCCAACTGACAATCTGATTTTCATGATTTGTATGATGATCTGTTATCACACATTCTATTATTCACAAATTTTCATAGTTTATGATATGCACTTCATCAATCTGCTATGATATGATTTAATGATCTGGTGTCGATCTGATCATTTCATCTGGGTTCAGTAATCCTAACTTTCCACATAGCATCTTGAATCTCTCTTCAGGTAGTGCTTTTGTCAATATATCAGCTAGTTGAACATCTATGTGAATCTTCTCGATCTGTACATGCTTCCTTTCCACATGATCTCGTATAAAATTATCTCTCACATCTACATGCTTGCATCTCGTATGTAAGACTGGATTTTGTGTTATAGCAATAGCACTTGAACTACCACAGAATATAGGTATCTCTTGGAAATCAATCTCGTAGTCCTTCAACTGCTGTATTAACCAAAGTATTTGTGCACAACAGCTTTCTGCGGCCATATATTCTGCTTCTGTTGCTGATGTAGCAATAGATGTTTGCTTCTTTGAAAACCTGTTAACTCAATGTTGTCATCACATTGATACCATAATCCATTGTGTGTTGTTCCTTTAAGATATCCTAATATCTTCTTGGCTTCAAGAGTAATCTTGTTTTCTAGTAGAGCATTGTGTGCGGAATATGGTGGAATAAGTCGGTGGTCATAATTAGAAAACCTTTTAGAAACTTAATCCGGTATTTAGCAGATCGATTAAAAATGCAGTTTGAATGTGTGCAAATTAGTGAATAAACCAGCTGAAATTTAAAATGCAGAAAGTAAATAACACAGCACTTTACGTGGTTTGGGAAAACCCCTAACTCCACGATGCAATCCAAACTGGATTAGATATCCACTACTAGGATACTCTTCTTATTTATACTCACTGAGAACGAGCCACAAGTTTCAATGACAATATGTTTTTAAACTTATGCACGAATAAGGGTCGTATCCCTTTACAACTTACAAAAAATTATTGTAACTGGATCTCTTCACGTTAATCCACTAGAAAGCTACTAGCTAGCAAAGATCTTTTTCCTTCTTCTCGATAAGACAGACTTGAATCGAGGTGTGATTTTGATCACGAATGATTTAGAACACGATCTGGTGAGTAGAAACCTTCTCGAATGAATGCTTCGAAGAGTGAGATGATTTCTAGGGCAGAGTAACAGCTTATTAATCGTAGATAATAGTCTTGTACTCTTCCAATCTTTGTTCCAAGCTTTTATAGGTGTAGAATTTGAAATTCTAACCGTTGAGTTTGATTGGTTCAAAGTAAATGTAATTTACCAATCAAGGATATTGAATCCCTAAATTAACTCCTCCTGCCTTTGGAAAGTTTTGACTGAATCTTTTGTAAATATGGAAAGCAGATCGTTGACAAATACTACTCTCTTTCTTCATGTATAGATTGATTCTCCTTCCATTTTGATAGCTCGCGTGATGTGGCAATGAGTTTTGGATTCCTCATCAGTTAATATGACATAACAACACTTGATTTCCATTTGACTGATGAATGTTCTGATATCATCTGGTTAAGTTTTAAACATCGATTTTGTCACACCAGATTGATATCGATCTGATTAACAGTTGATCTGGTCTTCAGAATGTATGCTCCATAGTATGGTAGAATCTTCTGTGAGTGTTCTGTCAGAACTGACTGAGTGACCATCTGGTTCATCATCTGCTTACTTCAATCTGCTGGTGATCTGGTCCATGGAAAATAGAAAAACCGAATGACTTCTATAGGATGAGATCATTTACATACCAAGTCATTTTCTAATCTGGACTAAGATCATGTTCTCTATCAGATTCACTTTATATTGTAGTGATCTGGTACATGTAGAACATATTGAGTTATAGTAAGACAAAATGAAGTCTAAGTGTGTTTCGAGAGAACATCATCAAAACTTAAAATATTGTGGGGTTCCCAACAATTTTCCCCTTTTTGATGATGTCGAAAACACACTTTACAATATAACCCTAGATAAAAGCATATAAGAATGATCTGGTTTTACACAACCAGAAGGGTTAGCAGATTGTTATTTAGTTCATATAACAATCAAATGCAAATAAAGGTTTCTTGACAATGAGACTTTGTCTTCAGAAAATCCACATGTATTAATATGTCAAATTGAGTACAAGTGGATAACATGGAGAAAGCAAGAATAGAGCTATAATCAAAGTGAAGTAGCAGATGGATTAAAATAAGACAACTATGAAAACCATCTGGTTGCTCCTCCCTTCTTCATCTTTTCACGTTGTGCATCAGAGACAAGTTGTATGCTCTCGTATATTCCATCTCTCACTCTGGTGTAGTTAGGGTTGTGATTGTCAATCTTGTATTCCTTTATCTTGGCCAGCTAGTTGATGTAGTTTAGTATGTATGTCTCGTCAGGGATGCTGCTTCCTGGAATCATGGGGCATACCATATACTCCTTTTCAGGTGCCTTCATTTGGATTTTAGCACTCGTGGCAGCCATTTTGATTCTTTTTATCAAGTCCTTGTCGCTAAAATTCTCCATGTACCTGTTGAAGTCTTCGTCTAGTGTAGATTCTGAGTAGGTAGGTTCTATAAGTGTTGGTCCCGAAAGAGCAAGGTTTGGTGTATGGGGGGGGAATACAC
>JAPKLX010000349.1:44646-69809 GCA_026898415.1 Leonotis leonurus | reverse complement strand
AAAGAGCATCATCAAAACTTAGAATATTTTATGGGGTTCCCAACAATAAGAAAGTACCTATTCAATATGAAGCCTTGTTTGACCAGCTCCCAGTCCTTCTGGTCACTTTCTGGAAGCCACACATCTTTTGGTGTTTGTTTCTGCAGGGACAGGTACCATGCTGTGAAGGGCTTCTTCTTTTTCTTCTTAGATTGTGTTGTGGACTGTGAAGATTGTTGTTGAGAGCGTTCTGATGATGGCTGTGAGGAGAAGGTCGTCTGGTAGGATTTCTCCTTTGCTTCTTGAGCAACTATCCTATTCTCCCTTTCAGCTTGATCCTTGTAGAACTGTGGCCGGAAGATGGGGTCACACGCCTGTTCTCTGTTTACTCCAAATAGCAGCAGTTCTGCTATCTGGTCTCCTTCATCCACAGGCTTCTTGCCTTTATCACGACCAACAACAGCAGGTTGTTGAATCTGTTCTGGTTCGATAGTAGGATCTGCCCTAGGTGGAGTTGTGGGCTTCTCCCTCGCTTGTTGCATTGGAACAGATGGAATTTCAGCTTCTACCCCTTCTGCTACTGGTTCTGTTACAGAACCCTTGCTGAACCCTTTCTTTTCCTTATTAGTCTTAGATATTTCCCCCTTTTCGACATCATCAAATATAGACTTGATGAGTGTGCGTAGGGAATCTATCTCTGCCTTCATTGCTTCCATCTTCTCCTCTGCATCCGCTTTGAAACCTAGCAGAAGGTTCACGGTCTGATCTGTTGCATCCAGTTTGCGCTCCAGACGGCTGTTCATTCTTGCCAGGGTGCGTTCATAGGTGTTCTGTAAGTCTTCTACAACTGTTAAACGTGTGTTCTGGTGCTCAAAATCTGTTAGGTTGGGATAGAGTAGATCAACCAGTACGTGTTGCTGATGCTCTCTCATGATATCCACGAACTTCTCCTTCTCAAAGGCAGCAAGATGTGCGTGGATGTTAAGAGTGGTAGCTTCCTTGACCTCAGCAGTGATTGTGACAGCTTGACTTGTAACTGCAGCATCAATAGTCTCTTTCTGTTTGGCCAGCAAATTAGCAACCAGTGTTTGAACAGCTTGGGTCTTCTGTTCCACTGTCTCCAGTCGGACTGTTGTCTTTTCTTGACTTCCTTCTACAGCAATGCGATCATGATCTATCTTCTTATTGAGTTCCTTTCGGAGAGTTCTGAGTTTTCTCCGTAGATCTGAGTCCATGTCATTGACATAGTCTTTCTGGTGCTGGTTGAAATCAACAAGTATCTGGGTGGCCTTTTCTTGGAGAGTGTTGCAAGTACCAGTCATGTGATCTTCAACTCTGAGTGTGATCAGGTTGTCGATCTGGTAGTTGTTGAAGGTTTTGGTCTCCCTTTCCAGAAGTTCTTCCATTTCGTAGAAGGTGACATTCTTCTTCAGCTTCTGGGCTACGCCTGGGGTATACAGCTCGTTAGTGGGTTCTCCATCGATGTATTTGTTGGGAACCCCACAGATAACTTATGTTTTGATGATGTTCTCTTGAAAACACACTTGATATTATTCATGTTCTGTATTATTTCTATTTTTCTCTCCTTGTAACAGATGAAATCTGAAGCAAGTCTTAGACAGAAAGCTGAAGATAGTCTAAGTACCAGAAAGCTGGAGCAAGACAGCTTTAACAGAAAGCTGAACCAGCAAGTCTTTAACAGAAAGTTGAACGAGCAAGCCTTTAACAGAAAGCTGAACCAGCAAGTCTTTAACAGAAAGTTGAACCAGCAAGTCTTAGACAGAAAGCTGAACCAGCAAGTCTTAGACAGAAAGTTGAACCAGCAAGTCTCGAACAGAAAGTTGAAGCAAATCAACTTTAACAAAAAGTTGTTCAACCAGAAAGCACTCAACCAGTGTTCAACCAGAAAGGCATTTAAACCAGAAAGGGCGTAACCAGAAGGTTCCAACCAAAACAGAAAGAGTTGAACCAAACCTGTCAATGATGGTAACAGATCAATAGAGCTATCAAAACCACCAGATGACAATGCCTCTCTCACCATACCTCTTACCACGTCAATATTAAAGTTCATCCATCGAGAATTGGAAAGAGAATCACTGATTGACACTAAGAAGGAGAGTAATCACAGTTGATCTGTTTTCCACAAATCAAATCACGCCAATCAACAAACGGCTAGAATTTCAAAATTCAAAGCCTATATATGTTTAGAGATTCAAAGTCTGATGGGTGCGAGTAATATATTACAGAAAATTTCCTAAGCATTCTATCTTACATCAGACAAAAGCTTCAAACCGTTCGTGATCGCAATCACACCTCGATTCAAGTCTGTCTTATCGAGAAAGGAAGGAGATCTTTGCTAGCTAGTAGTTTTCTAGTGGATTAACGTGAAGAAATCCTATTTACAGTTTTTATTCTGTAAGTTGTAAAGGGACACGACCTTTATTCGTGCATAAGTTTCAATCAGGTTTGTAATTGAAACTTGTGGCTCGTTCTCAACGAGTATAAATAAGAGAGTATCCTAGTAGTGGATATCTGATCCAGTTTGGATTAGACCGTGGACGTAGGGGGTTTCCCGAACCACGTAAAATAACTGTGTTATTTACTTTCTGCATTTTCATTCCAGTTGTTTTATTCTCTATCTGTCACTCTCATACAAACTGCATTCTTAATCAATTCTCTAAATACTCGACTAAGATTTGAAAGGTTTTCTAATCAAAGAGCACTGTCTAAGTCCACCATTATTCCGCACACAATACACTGTTTGAGAATAAGATCACTCTTACTTTCTGCTTTGTATTACTCACTTGAGAGATTCTGCTTGGACAGAACAAGATTGTTTACATAGTCAATCTGGTCTGTCCCGTTGAGCAATCTGTAATCCAGAAAGCTTAAGTCTCTCCCCTTAATTAGTCAAGTAAACTGAAAAGTTTGTATTTGGTGTATTCCTCCCCCCCCATACACCAAACCTTGCTCTTTCGGGACCAACAAGTGGTATCAGAGCAGTGGTTCATACGACCATTTTTGTGTTTCACAAGGTTAATACCTGCGTGGTCAACTTGAATAGATCTTAGAAAATCTCTTTCATTCACTAGCATATTATCTGGTATGGACTCATCTGTTATCAAGGCATGCGAAGAATTCTCCATCCAAGGCTACAGCGAGTGGAGTTTCAGAATCAAGATGTGTCTCAAGGCTCATCACTGCCTGATGTGAAAGGTAATTGAAGAAGGACCATTGGCCATTACTGAAGAAACAACTCGCATCACTGAAACAGGAGTTGTTAAAGAGGATGTACTCAAAGATCCCAGAAAATACACGCCTGAAGAAAGAGAGAAGCAAATCTCGATGATTTTGCCAAAGGAGTTATTTCCAGTACTGTAAAAAGAGTTCATCTGGCTAAGATCCAAGATCTTGACACAGCCAAAGAAATGTGGGAAGCCCTAAGAAATCTCAGTCTAGGCTCTGAAGCAATGATTGAGAACAAGCTGTCCCTAGCATGCAACAAGTTCGATGAATTCAAGATGAAACCTGGAGAAACCATTGAACAGATGAAGAACAGGTTCATTGAAGTACTACTTGAAGTTTCTGCCTTCAAAAAGAACAAGTACACACAGAGAGAGAAGAATCTCAAGATTCTTAGAGCTCTACCACCAAGCTGGGAAATATATTCAGCTATGCAACCTCTACGTGCTGATTTTAATGACTTATCTGTAGAAGCACTATTTGATCACCTAGCTATCCATGAATGTGACATCAGAAGAATTCACGGACCAGATTATTCCTCTAGTAAGAAGAGTGAGAATAACTCAAAGAAGGAGAAAGAAACTGCCTTCAAAGCGAAGTGCAAAACAGAAGAATCAGCAGCCTCTGCCACAACAGAAGAAGGAGGTTATGATAAGTTACTTAAAGAATTCTCAATTATTGCAAAGAGAATGGAAAAAATGGAAATCAGATCAAGAAAGTACCGAAGGTTCTACAAAGACAACAAGAGCAGATACCAGAAGAACAAAGAAGCAGAACGATCTGATGACAAAACAGAAAGTAGGGGAAATAGTAAAATCACTAATCCTACTGACTATACTTATTATGGTTGTGGGAGAACAGGCCATTTCAAAACAGACTGCCCAGATTTATCTAAAAGTCAAAGAGAATAACTATGAGCTAAGAGGGACAGAAAACTAAAAGCTCAACAAAAAGCCATGATAGCAGAAGAAGAAGACTCTAGCTCAAGTCAACTGTCAGATAGTTCATCAGAAGATGATGAAGCATTCTTTGCCAATGAAGAAGAAGATTGGGATGAATGCTATGTAGGACTAGACAACGGTCTAGATGATGTAGAGGTAAACTCTTGCAATTCTAATTCTTCAAATGATATTAACCTGGAACAGGAAAGAGAAGATCAAGATGAATATTCATGGGATGAAGTTAATGAGATGTTCAAGAGCTACTCGAGTATCAAAAGACTATTTAGAAAAGTTGTTGAAGAAAATGACAGATTGAAGAAATCTGAAGAGATATTGAGTAAAGCAAACACTAAATTTGTTGCTAACATCAACGATCTGGAAGAACAGATCAAAGGAAAGGACAGTGAGATTCACTCACTAAATTCAAAAGTGAAGGATCTTATCACTAGAAACAACGTAGCTGAGGAAAAGATCAAGAAAGGAAAAGAAATGATCTACAAGAGTGATGAACGTGCTAAACTGCTAATTAACATGCAACAAAAGGGTACATCTGGAGTAGGATATCCAGGCCACTCAGAGAAGTCCTCTAGCACCATAAAATTCGTACCACAAAAGAAACAAATACTAGACCAAGTGATAAACCTTAGAAACAAGAAAGATCAACCACAGAAGATGATGGTGAAACAGACTAGCAACAGACAGTACCATCAAACAAGAGAACAACCAGCAGATTACACAAGAACAAAAGGGTTACACAACAAGAATGTCAACAAGACATTACCCAACAAGAGTGTCAACAGGACAGTACCCACTAATAAAAGACTGAAGAATGATGGAATAGAAAGATATCATCCATCTATATTTCACTCTGTGTCAAAAGTTGATAATGATGGAAATACAATCACTTGCTATATTGCTGTCCCCAACCCAAAAGTGTTCTGAATTCGAAAAGGAACATTTACTAATAATCAAGCACCCAAATATTGAAAGGGTAGCTAAGTGTGATTAATTGCAGGACCAGAAGACTGCAAGAAAGTACAAGATAGCTAAAGGTGCAATTTGGATCATAGATAGTGGCTGTTCGAAGCACATGACATGTGACAAGAACCTACTGTCAGACTATATAGAGAAACCAGGTCCTCAGGTCACCTTTGGATGTAATTCAAAAGGATATACCAGAGGATATGGAAATATAAGAGTTGGCAAGACCACCATCACAAATGTATCATACGTTGAGGGTCTTAGCCACAATTAGTTTTCTGTAAGTCAGTTCTGTGCTAATGGTAATCAGATTGTTTTTGATGCTAACAATTGTTTCGTGAAAAGCAAGGAAGGAGATGAGATACTCCTTACCGGAAAGTTACAGGATAGATTATATATTGTGCAATGGGACAACCAGATTGAGACATGTCTGGTCACTAAGACAGTATCAGAAACTAGTTGGCTGTGGCACAAACGACTAAGCCATCTCAACTTCAAGTCAATCAATAAAATTGCACGAGAGAAACTAGTTGAAGGACTACCAGATCAAGTATATGACAAGAATCACATCTGTGAAGCATGTCAAGCTGGAAAACAAACCAGATCATCATTTTCTAGCAAATCTGTCCAGTCATCTACCAGAATCTTAGAGTTACTACATTTAGACTTATTTGGTCCAGTTAAGCCATTAAGTGTAAATGGTAGTAAATACACTCTGGTCATCATTGATGATTATTCAAGGTTCACATGGGTAATCTTCTTATATAAGAAGAAAGAAACATTGGAAAAGCTGCCAAACATCCTCAACAAAATTACCAAGAAAAAGGAAGTCTCTGTTACTACCATCAGAATAGATCGTGGTACAGAGTTCCTAAACCAGAAGATTGAGGATTACTGCAACCAGATGGGAATCTCACATCAGACATCTGCAGCCAGAACACCTCAACAGAATGGTGTAGTTGAAAGAAGAAACAGGTCATTAAAAGAAGCAGCTCGCACTATGCTTAATGCAACCAGATTACCTAAGAAATTTTGGGCAGAAGAAATTTCTACAGCCTGCTATACACAAAATAGAGCTGTAGTTACCATCAGACATGGGAAGACACCATACGAAGTCTGGAACAACAGAAAGCCCAAGATACATTACTTCCGTACTTTTGGTTGTTTGTGTTACATCCATAATAAGGGGAAATCACAGTTCAAAACTTTTGACAGCAAAGCTGACCCTGGAATATTCTTAGGATATTCTGATGTTAGTAAAGCTTATAGGGTTTACAACAAGAAGACTCATATCGTGGAGGTAACACCTCATATTGTCTTTGATGAGTCTTTTGTCATTAACAGAGAGTTGAGTGATGATCATACACAAGGCCAGAACAAGGAAAAGAGAACAGAAGGAATTCTGCTAGAAGATATTCTAATCTGGAATACAACAGATGATAATGATATTAATGTTCCATCTAATGCTGAAGAAATAAGCTCACAACAAGGGGGAACAGAACATATCATTCTAGACCTTAATAGATCAATAACTCAACCAGAAGGTAATTGTCACAGCCCAATTTCATAACCATCTCTTAGTCAAGAAATTAAGCCATGACTTAACTAACTTGGAAACAATTCTAGTAATTTATGTTTGGTTGCAAAGAAACTTGAACTTATTCTCGCGAAAAACAGGGCAGGGCCGACACATCGACTTCGAAAGCTCATAACTTTCTCATACGGACTCCGAATTTAGATCCGAAAGAACCGTTGGAAAGGTATTGAAAAGATCTTTAAAATGACACCAAATTCAGAAAATTCGGACTTATGAAACTCACGAAAAAGTGGGTTCAACGAGCTGCCCTGTTTCTAGCAAAAACAAAGTTTGCACAATTTTTGAATTTGGAGTTTCAACACATCTAAATACCAACTCAAGAAACCAAAAGATAGAGATAAAAAATGATAACTCATAAAGAAAAGTGCTACCATGGATATCAAGGGCTAAACTGATACGAAGGTATCAAACGTTCAAATGACATCAAAACATAGATTTGCAACGGAAGAAATAGTTGAGCTACATGTATGACGACACATAACTCAACTTACAAAATATCCATCATCAAACAACAAGACAATCTATGGTTCACTGACAATTTATATACAAAGATAACCACAGTGTTCAAATCCATCGCCACCTCCAGCTCAACCTGCACGTTAAGAAAACATGCAGGGCGTGAGTACATAAAGCACTCAGTGGACACATGCCAAAACATTTAAAACTTGCTCATAGAGCTAAAATATTGACTTGCCAAATCTTTCTTTTCTGAAAATAATGTAACTGAATATGTATAAAATGTGTCTGTAAACAAATATCTGAAATCTGAAAATATGCAGTATGCAACATGCTATGCTGGCATTCTTTTTCTCTTGCTGTGTCGGTCCCGAAGGCTACCCGCTCACAGCTGCTTATGAAATCTGAAATACCATATCTACGCACTTCTTGTGTTGAGAGGTGGGCCTCCCTCTCAAACACTATGACCGGCCAGTCCGCTCACCGGCTCACGGTCACATATGTGTACACAAACCCTTACCGGCAGCTCGTCCGGCATAGGGCCGATATCGTAATTCTCTCGTAGATAGGCAATATGCATCATGCATCATGCACTCAAAAATATAGGCAAGTCAACTTCTTTAAACATAAAAACATATCAAAGCATAAACAAATCTTTAGCTCATGCATAACTTTGGTTAGAAAGCCCACCTGGATGTTCCTTAGAGCTAAGGAACTAATTTACTCATAGCCACCAATTATCCCTGTCTTCTAGATTCTCTTTTCTTTCTGCTCTTATTTCCTTCTTGGTCTCATCTGACCCTTTTTCTATAATGATACAAATCTAATTAACTTCTCATACTTAAATCTCAATATTGCGTTTCTTTATCTACTAACTAACAATTTCTAATTCTTACATACTTAGCTCTTTAATTCCAACAAATTCACATTATACTTCATATTCTTCCCTCATCTCAATTATGATCTTAGATCACACAAATAACTCCTCTATATACACCTTTGGATCATCCCCTTCTCCAAGCATTTTATAGATCTTAATGATGTGATGATTATATCTTTAATCTCTTGCTTCATTCATGCTTACTACCATCTAAATAACTCTAATACATCATCATCTAAGCAAATCAATATCAACATATATATAAACTATGAAACTTCATTAACCATTACATTTTGAAAATCCATTTCTAGTGCTTGGAAAATTCCAAATAAATTAATCTAGGTATTATTCATACCATTGAACTCAAATATGATCTCAATTACATAAATAAAATCAAAATCTTATAGAACAATTTAAGTAGAATTTTCGGTCCTTAGTGCTTAGGATAGAAAACTTGATTTTGATCTAATTTCTTATTCTAATCATGTTTATTGACATCTAATAGCACTTATCTATGCTCAAAACAATCAAATTCTACATAATCAAATTAGGGTTCATGGGAAAGAATTAGGACAAATCCAATTATTCCTCATCTTATGCAATTCTTTCCAAAACATCACTTAATTCATGATATTCTATCCATTTCATACACCATACTTGAGGATTAACATCATATCTTATAAATTATAGATATCATGGATAATAACATAAACTTTCTTAAATTTCTACAAACTAAAGATGTAAAGAGAAGGATTAATTACCTTAAAGATGATTATTTCTTGAAAACTAGCTCAAAACCTAGCTTAGAACTTGAATTATGGAAGGAGAAATTTTTTGGCTATGGTGGGAGAGGGGGTGCACGACCATGGGAGGAAGAATAAGGTTGATGGTGATGATAATATGATATATATCTCATTTCTTATAGATTAAGTAATTATATTTTATTAATTAAATAATTAAATACATAATTCTACATCACTCTAGGGGGTTCTAGAACCTTCTAGAACCTCCATTTTTGGGTTCCGAGATATTAATACTGGATTACTCATCTCGACACAAGGAATTCACTGGTTCAGACTGTTCGTGATTCCGAGTTCGTATGAATAACTTATTCGAGTTTTAAATTACCGAATGAATTTAATTAAATAAATTCCTTCTCAAAACAATATTTTCTAACAAAATCCTTATAATAATCTCTTCTATATACCTTAGAAAATCGGGCAAAATTTATAGATATTGCTACGGCTGTCGAATTCCCAAATTGAATTATTGCCGAAAACTAATTAAATTATTACCGAAATTACGATAATAAATTTTTATTCTTTCTTTTGTCTGTTTTCAAGCTTAATGGAATTTCTAATTCCATTTTTCTATATTATCTAATAGATAAAAATTTTCTCTTCTGAGGGGTATGCTTCGTCTGAATTTATTCTATCTTAACCCCTCTCTTTAATCTCTAGTATGGAATTAATAACTTCCAATTTCTTTCTTAACGAAATATTCGTAATTCTTTCTTCTAAATCGTATAATAGATTCTTCAAACTCTTCTTAATCTCATAAAAATATTCTCTTAAGGATGCATAGCCTTAATTAAGGTTTAATTACATGTTAGTTATGGCTACAGTATTTCGGGGTATTACAGTAATCAACCAGAAGAAGGAGATAATAATGAACAAAATCACGATCAACCAGAAGAATCAAGAGATACAAATGGTTGGACCAATAATCAAGAATTTGAAGAACCAGAAGTGGACAATCCATTTCAAACATCTCATCCAGAATTTGAGGACCCAACAAATGAACCAGAACCTGAGATATCAGAAGAAGAAATGACCAGTAGGAGGAAATGGATACAGGACAATCATCCTCCTGGACAGATTGTTGGGAACCCAAGTGATAGAGTAAGAACCAGAAGAATGCATGGAGAGAGTGCACTTCTCAGTTGCTATCTATCACGTATTGAACCCTCTGACATTTATGTAGCGCTCAAAGATGCAGACTGGGTCATTGCTATGCAAGAAGAACTCAATGAGTTTAAAAGAAACCAAGTCTGGTATATGGTAGACAGACCAAATCATCAGGGAGTAATAGGTGTCAAATGGTTATTCAAGAATAAACGAGATGAAAACGGAGAAATAGTCAGAAACAAAGCTAGACTTGTTGCAAAGGGATACAGTCAACAAGAAGGTATCGACTTTGACGAGACTTTTGCACCAGTTGCCAGATTGGAAGCAATCAGATTATTTCTCGCATATGCAGCATACAAGAGATTCAAAGTGTACTAGATGGATGTTAAAAGTGCATTCCTAAATGGTATACTTGAATAAGAAGTATATGTTGAACAACCACCTGGTTTTGAAGAAGGAAATCCTGATCAGAAGGTATATAGATTAGCTAAAGCTGTCTATGGATTAAAACAGGCACCAAGAGCGTGGTATGAGACGTTATCAACCTTTCTGCTGGAATCAGGTTTCAAGGGAGGTTCTGTTGACAAAACACTGTTTGTCATTAAACTCAAAGAACATATCCTTTTGGTGCAGATATATGTAGAAGACATAATTTATTGATCTCAATCTTCTCATTTATGTGATAAATTCGCTGAACTAATGAAGAACAAATATCAAATGTCCATGATGGGCGAGATGAATTCCTTCTTAGGCTTGCAGGTAAAACAGCTACCGGATGGTATCTTTCTAAACCAAGCAAAGTACATTAACGATCTGATCAACAAGTTTGGAGTTAAAGACAGCAAGCCAGCCAAGATACCAATACAAATAAATGGAAAGATAGATCCAGATCCAGAAGGCAAACCTGCACCTATAACAAAATACAGAGGCATAATTGGCTCACTATTATACCTCACTGCAAGTCGACCAGATATCACGTTTGCAGTAGGAGTATGCGCCAGATATCAAGTCAATCCCAAAGAATCACATATGGAAGCTGTCAAAAAGATACTTAGATATCTTAAAGGAACAGCTCACGTTGGTCTCTAGTATCCTCATGACGAGAACTTTGAACTAACAGGCTATTCTGACTCAGGTTATGCAGGATGCAAACTGGACAGAAAATCTACCTCTGGCACATGTCAGTTTCTAGAAAACAAGTTGATATCTTGGTTTTCAAAGAAACAGACATCTGTTGCCACATCAACAACAGAAGCAGAATATATGGCTGCTGGAAGCTGTTGTGCACAGATCTTATGGTTGAAACAACAACTAAGGGATTACGAGATCGAAGTAAAAGAGATACCAATATTCTGTGACAGTTCAAGTGCAATAGCTATAACACAGAATCCAGTACTACATACAAGGTGCAAACACATTGATGTGAGACATCATTTTTATTAGAGATCATGTGGAGAGAAAGCACATCCAGATCTAGAAAATTCATACAGATATCCAACGTGCTGACATTTTGACTAAAGCTCTGCCAGAAGAAAGATTTAAGATGCTGTGTGGAAAGTTTGGATTACTAAGTCTGGATGATAGAATAGCAGAATGTTCAAAGCAGAAGGTTAGCAGAATATTAACAACAGAAGGTTAGCAGAATGTTAACAACAGAAGGTTAGCAGAATGCTAATAGCAGAAGGTCACAAAAATGTGAAATTCACCAGAACGATGACAACAGAATGCTGTCAAGAATTACAGCATGTCAAGAAGAAAATAATAATTTCACGTGTAATAATTTACTCAAATAAGAGTATCACGTGGAAATTATTTCTTAATTACTAAGTCAAGGGGGAACTTTTTTGAGGAAATTGAAGCGACCGAGATAAAAGTCGTCACTTCCCATAATCAATCTACGAGATTGCAGTCTGAAAAATTATTTCTTGTCCTAGATTTTCTAAATCTTCTATTTTTGTGATGATTAGCACAACTTTGGGAACTGGGATCGAGAAAATCTCTGCAAGAAATAGAAAAAGGGAAGTTGTCAAAAAGAAAGAGATACGCACACGCTCGCCTACAAACCCTAGGATCTAGAGCGTATATCTCACGCAAGGAAAGGCGGCAAAACAAAGAACGAAGCGGGAAATCTAATAAGGGAGATATTCATCCAACCCTTCATTTTCTATGCTTTCATCTGTGCCATTAATTATTATGTTATATATATGCGATATACATCTCAGAACTGTTCACCTTCACTTCATCGCACTGAGCACTACTCTTCCTAAGCACTTAAGGTTTTTACATCATGATTTCTCTGCAAATCTTCTCAAAACATCTTACATTTGATCATGGCACCCCAAACTTCTTTCTTTCTTCAACACGTGACCGAGGTTCAGAAGTTTATTTCACCTGAACCATATGCTGTGTTTGAATCTCACGGATTTCGAAAACTTGAAGAAATCTTTGCCATAGTTACACGCTACAAAGGTTTTCAGTTTATCTCCATTATATCTGCAACTTGCTACATGAATTGCTTTACGTTTCCTATGAATTGTTAAATATGCTCTCTCTCTCCAAATTACCATTCATAAGAGGATATTCATACTTGTTCATATAAACTGATGGTTATATATATATATATATCTGTTTTGTATGTTCTTATGAAATTAGGTTTCTGCAACATTGTCACTTCGCATCCGAATATGTTTTTGGCAAAACAAGTCGCCACATTTTATCTAACATGGCAGAATGACAAGCATGGATTTGAGGCAAATGTGCTGATGCCGATTGGTGACAGAACAAGCAAAACACCATACAACGTGATTGAAATGATCAACCAAGCATATAGGTTGAAGGACGAAGGCCCAACCTTGGAAGATATCACTCCTGCGCAACTGCAAGAAGCAGTGGAAATAGTGATTGTTGGTCCCGAAAGAGCAAGGTTTGGTGTATGGGGGGGGGGGAATACACCAAATACTAACTTTTCAGTTTTACTTGACTATTTATAAGAGAGCTCAAGCTTTTCTATACAAGAAATTGCTCGGCAGTGACTAAACAGATCGATATGCAGATCAGTAGCTGATTTAGTCCAAACAGATTACTCTCTTAGTGAAAACACTTAGTAGACAATAAGAGTGATCTTATTACTTTCTAAGTGTAGAGTGAGTGCGGAATAATGGTGGATTAGTGAATGCTCTTGTTTAGAAAACCTTAGAATATTAACCAGATTGATTAGAAGATTTATTGAGATGCAGATGGATGATAGTGCAAAGAGTTAGAATAATAAACAACAGAAAATATAAAGAGTACAGAAATGTAAAGCACACAGTTGTTTAACGTGGTTCGGAAAAATCCTACGTCCACGATCTGGTCAAAACTAGACCAGATTATCCACTACTAGGATACTCTGCTTCTTTATACTCGTGGAGAACGAGTCACAAGTATCAATCACAACTAGAATGATACTTATGCACGAATGAAGGGTCGTGTCCCTTTACAACAGATTACCTCTACGTTACCCCTAGAAAACTACTAGCTAGCAGGGTGATCTCCTTTCTCTCGATAAGACAGACTTGAATCGAGGTGGTTGGTGTGATGTTGAATCACAGATTGTTGAAGCTCTAAAGTCTGGAATGCAGAGTGCTTGAATATAACAACGGTATAGCTCGCGTGTGTTCACTACCTTTTCCAGATTGTTGACTTCAACTATATAGGCATTGAATATTGAAATTCTAGCCGTTGTTGATTGGCGTTAGATAGATGGTATATTGTCAATCAATGATTTCCATCATATCTGTTCTTGCCATATAAGAAAGGTTGACTCAATCTTTGAGCTATGGAAAGCAGATTGCTAACGGTCTCTTTCCTTATATGTTTAACTCGTAGATCATCTTTCCAAACCCTGTTGGATGGACTTTGATCTTGTCGTGGCAAGTGTATATGATGTGTAGGATGATGTCAGCTAATGGCTTGATGACTCAATCGCTCTGGTTCATCGCTGTAGGCATCGATCTGGTCGCTGTCTGTTACAGCAGATCGATTCCTTTGGGCGTGAAATCTTGACCTTCATCCTATTCTAAGTTGAGAATGACTTCTATAGGAACATCTCCTTTACATTTTAAGTCATCTCCTAATCTGTTCCATAACAGAAATCATCTTATCCATAGTGATCTGGTTTTACATGAGGAACAGATTAGTGCTAAGCTAAGTGTGTTTCGAGATACCATCATCAACACTAAAATCTTTAGGGTTCCCAACAGTGATGGTGATACCGATCAAATATACTGGAAGAATGTTTCAACGATCTCTACTTCAACCATGGTTCAAGCTGTTACTCGAACTGGTTCAAAGGATATTCCTGAACCATAGTGGATCGTATGATCAGGTGACTCCTGAGAAATTTCGAATTCTCACGGCAGTTGTCCTAAATCTCCGAGTAAACTGGAGTAGAATACTATTTGAATTAATGGCCAAGGAAGCAAAGTTGGTCACATATACCAAGGATAACAGAGGCAGAGGAACTTCAATGGAAGTTAGAAGAAATCTACGACATTCCACCAAGATCAGCCTGATGGTGGAACGTTTTTTTAAGCAGAAAGTCTGGGATGATGCTGTAGAATTCAACACCAGTCTCTCCATACCCAAAGATCAACTCCAGCTTGAGATGTCTTTGGGACTCTCATCACAATTTTTCAACAAAATAACTGATGAGGTGCACCGGGTAGCTGCTTTGGAAATGGGTAGTTCTAACCCTACATGGATACCACCTACTAAAGGTGTTGAAAAGAAGAAAGAGAAAGTTCCCAAGGAGAGAGGGGTAAAAGAAAAGACAGCACGTAAATGAGGTAGTTCTGTTGAGACACAAACCTCTGCCTCGCAGCCCAAACAAAAGAAATGTCGACTACAGAAAGTACATGAGCCTTCTCCACCACCAGCAGACACAACAGAATAGTCAGATATGCCAGAACACACACCAACAGAACAAGAAGCAGAGGCACCACAGGCAGCAGCAGAACAAGTATAGATCTCAGCTGCTGATGTGGAACCTGAATCAAGCTCCCATCCATATCAAGAGAAAGACTTCTCTCCTGCCAGAACACCCACACCCTCACCAGACAGAATGGAGAGAATCAGTGAGGATGATGAGGAAGGAGAGTCTGCAGACGAGGAGGAAGAGAGGAAACGACAGGCAGAGAGTGTTATTAATCTGCTTGAAAATGAAGCAGAACATTCTGTACTTCAAGAATTTCCTAACATTCACCTACTTCCAGAGAGCTTGGGAACAGCACGACACGTCAAATTTTACTTGCTGGTCAAGGACAGCGAGTATTATATTTTTGATGCATTGCTCCAGATAAAATCAATTGATGAGCTAAAGAAAGAAGAAGCAACATTACTAAGTCTGCTTCACGTCTCCACTGTTCAAGACGTGAGAGCAGAATACCAACATCTAATTTCTGAGTTGATGCTACATGAAGCAGAAAAGTTGAACATCACTCTGCAGACAACACACCCTGAAGTCCAGATGGACGAAGCAGCACCAACAGAACAACCACCTCAACCAGAGCAGGGAGAAGCTTCATCCAAGAAACCTGCCAAGAAAACACCCATCATCGACCTTGACTCAGGTGATGATGAACCAGTAGGCCAGAATATTGGTGGCGAACCAAGCAATGAAATCTACACACAAGGAGTTGCACAGAAGCTGAAGAAACATGTCAACTTCTACACCATGGAAGAAATCTTGGAGAGAGAACCCAAAACTTTCAACAACTACCAACTAGACAATCTGATCACCCTTCGGGTTGAAGATCAGATGACTGATATCTGTAACTCACTTCAAGAGAAGGCCACACAAATACTCACTGATTTCAACAAGCATCAGAAGGATTACGTCAACGACATGGATGAAGACATACGAAGAAAGATTGACAAAAAGATTGACGATGATAGATTGGCAAATGAAGCGGGTCAAGCCAAGATCAATCTCTGTCTGACTGGAATAGACGAAAAAGCTGAAAAGGCCACTACCTTGCTAGCTGATCTTCTGGCAAAACAACAAGAAACAATTGCTGCTGCTGTAGAACAGAAAGGAAGTCAACTTGCTGCCCAGTTGAAGGAAGACACTGACTTATCCATCCACGCACAATTTGCTCTTTTTGAAAAAGAAAAATCTGTGGAACTTATGCAGCAATATCAAGTTGACGTCTTAAATACCCTCCTATACCCAAATCCTGAGGAATTTGAAGTTCAGAGCAACCGCATTACTGCTGTGGAAGAGCTGCAAGAAACCTATGACAAGACTTTGTCCACAATGAACAGCAGGCTTGAGCAGAAACTTCATGCAACTGACCAGACAGTTAACCTATTGCTCAGGTACAAGGCTGACGCTGAAGACAAAATGGAGAAAATGACAGAGGAGATTGCCTCTCTGCGTACACTTATTACTACCCTCTTTGATGATGTCAAAAAGGGGGAAAAATCAGAAAGCAAAGGGAGCAAAGACAGCAAGAGCTTGAGGACAGAAGAGGTTGAGGTGGAAATTGCAACAGAAACACCAGCACCAACTCAACCCAGACCTACTACACCTCCAAGACCTGACCCCACTCTACTTGGAACAGAACAAGCTCAACCAGCACCTCAGATCCCCATGGACAAAGGAAAGGAACCAGTGGATGAAGGAGACCAGATTGCTGAATTACTGTTATTTGGAGTCAGCATGGAGCAGGCATGTGACCCAAAATTCAGAGCTCAGTTTTACAAAGATCAGGCAGAGAGAGAGAGGAAGATAGCAGCACAGGAAGCCAAAGAAAAGTCATTCCAAACACCTTTCTCATCCCCATCATCTGCTGAACGCTCACAACAGCAGTCATCTCAATCAACCACGCAGTCTAAGAAGAAAAAGAAGAAAGCCTTCTCGTGGAACCTGTCTTTGAAAAAGCAGACACCTACTGACACATGGGTTCCACAAGATGATCAGAACGATTGGGAGAAGGTTAAACAAGGATTTATACTGAACAGATACTTCTTGAAGGAGCCTACATATTCAGAGTCAGTTCCAGATGAGGACTTCAATAGATATCTGGATAATTTCAGTGACCAGGGCCTCATACAGAGGATCAGAACAGCTGCTTCTGATGCCAATATTCAGCTCAAGGCCCCGGAGAAAGAGTACATGGTGTGCCCAACAATTCCTGGCAGCAACATTCCTGATAAGACATACATTCTGAACTACATCAACCAGCTGGCCAAGATCAAGGGCTACAAAATCGATAATCATGACCCGAACTATGCCAGAGTAAGAGACGGGATCTATGAGAGCATCCAGTTAGTATCTGATGCGCAGAGAGAGAAGATGAAGAAGGGCGGTGCAGCCAGATGGTTCTCTTAGATAGATCTTTCTTCTTATTTTCTGTTTTTGCTCTCTGTTATTTTTGTTGTCCTCTTGTACTTATCGATCTGATATCTATTGATGTGGAGCTTTCTAAAGACAAAATCTTATTGTCCAGAATCTTTATTGTTATTTATTGTTATTTAACTTAAATAACAATTGGCTGATCAATCCAGAACATGATACATGTTAATAAGTTTTTCGCTGATTAAGTGTGGTTTTGACATCATCAAAAAGGGGGAAATTGTTGGGAACCCCACAGATAATTTAAGTTTTGATGATGTTCTCTTGAAAACACACTTGATATTATTCATGTTCTGTATTATTTCTATTTTTGTCTCCTTGTAACAGATGAAATCTGAAGCAAGTCTTAGACAGAAAGCTGAAGATAGTCTAAGTACCAGAAAGCTGGAGCAAGACAGCTTTAACAGAAAGCTGAACCAGCAAGTCTTTAACAGAAAGTTGAACCAGCGAGCTTTAGACAGAAAGCTGAACCAGCAAGTCTTAGACAGAAAGTTGAACCAGCAAGTCTCGAACAGAAAGTTGAAGCAAATCAACTTTAACAGAAAGTTGTTCAACCAGAAAGCACTCAACCAGTGTTCAACCAGAAAGGCATTTAAACCAGAAAGGGCGTAACCAGAAGGTTCCAACCAAAACAGAAAGAGTTGAACCAAACCTGTCAATGATGGTAACAGATCAATAGAGCTATCAAAACCACCAGATGACAATGCCTCTCTCACCATACCTCTTACCACGTCAATATTAAAGTTCATCCATCGATAATTGGAAAGAGAATCACTGATTGACACTAAGAAGGAGAGTAATCACAGTTGATCTATTTTCCACAAATCAAATCACGCCAATCAACAAACGGCTAGAATTTCAAAATTCAAAGCCTATATATGTTTGGAGATTCAAAGTCTGATGGGTGCGAGTAATATATTACAGAAAATTTCCTAAGCATTCTATCTTACATCAGACAAAATCTTCAAACCGTTCGTGATCGCAATCACACCTCGATTCAAGTTTGTCTTATCGAGAAAGGAAGGAGATCTTTGCTAGCTAGTAGTTTTCTAGTGGATTAACGTGAAGAAATCCTGTTTACAGTTGTTATTCTGTAAGTTGTAAAGGGACACGACCCTTATTCGTGCATAAGTTTCAATCAGGTTTGTAATTGAAACTTGTGGCTCGTTCTCAGCGAGTATAAATAAGAGAGTATCCTAGTAGTGGATATCTGATCCAGTTTGGATTAGACCGTGGACGTAGGGGGTTTCCCGAACCACGTAAAATAACTGTGTTATTTACTTTCTGCATTTTCATTCCAGTTGTTTTATTCTCTATCTGTCACTCTCATACAAACTGCATTCTTAATCAATTCTCTAAATACTCGACCAAGATTTGAAAGGTTTTCTAATCAAAGAGCACTGTCTAAGTCCACCATTATTCCGCACACAATACACTGTTTGAGAATAAGATCACTCTTACTTTCTGCTTTGTATTACTCACTTGAGAGATTCTGCTTGGACAGAACAAGATTGTTTAGATAGTCAATCTGGTCTGTCACGTTGAGCAATCTGTAATCCAGAAAGCTTAAGTCTCTCCCCTTAATTAGTCAAGTAAACTGAAAAGTTTGTATTTGGTGTATTCGCCCCCCCCATACACCAAACCTTGCTCTTTCGGGACCAACAGTATTGCTGGCTGGCTCCTCTTCTTCTGGGTCTAGATGAATCACTAGTGTTTTCTTCTTCCTTTGCTTGGGCTTGTCTGCCTCTTGAGTTGGTTGTTGTACCGGTGGGGTTTGATCTGGTTGATCTGTGGGCTGCTCCATCTGGTCCCCTTCTGGACCCTGCATATTTACATCTTGATCAGCTTCTTCATCTGATCCTGTTACACTGGAGTAGAAATCCATTTCAGGTTACTCTTCAGCAATCTAGCCTCATGCTTCATCAGCGCGAGGATGAGTTGGTGGTATTCTGCTCGCCCTTCACAGTCAGTGCCTGCTTGTAATAAGCTCAGTAGTGTTGCTTTCTCCTTCTTTAGCTCTTCCATCGATCGGATCTGGAGCAGAGCGTCAAAAATGTAGTACTCGCTGTTCTTGACCAGCAAGTAGAATTTTACTCTCTTCGCTGCTCCCAGACTCTCTGGAAGTAAATGAATGCCTGGAAAATCATGAAGCATGGAATGATCTGCTTCGCTTTCCAGTAGGTTGATTACTCCTTCTGCTTGTCTCCTCTTTTCTTCTTCTTCATCTGCCAATTCAACTTCTTCCTCTTCTTCGTCACTGATCCTCTACATTCTATCAGGTGAGGGTTTTTCTGTTCTGGCAGGAGAGAAGTCATTTTCCTGAGTTGGATTATAATTGGATTCTGGTTCCACAAATCTTGGCTCCTCAGCCTGTGCAGGAATAGGGTTTTCTGGTTGTTGTGCTTCCTCAGCTTGTTCTGGGCTAACTCGTTCTGGTTGAGTTATTTCAGGTTCTAGTTGAGGAATATCATTTGTGTCTTCTGGGATTTCTTCAGTGGGTGGTGGAGAATCATGGACCTTCCTTAGTCTGCGCCTTTTCTGCTTAGACTGATGAGAGGTTGAGGTATCAGTATCAATCGAGCTTCCTCGTTTAGCAGGTGGTTTACGTGTTTCTTTCTCCTTCTGCACCTTCTCCTTGGGTGCCTTCTCATTTTTTTTGTCCACAACCCTCGTCGGTGGAATCCAGATGGGATTGGAACCACCCATCTCCAGGAGTGCAGCATGGTGCACTTCATCGGTAACCTTTTTGAACAAGGCTGGTGAGAGTCCCAAGGACATCTCTATCTGATGTTGATCTTTGGGAATGGTAAGACGTGTGTTGAATTCTGTAGCGTCCTCCCAAACCTGCTGTTTGAAAAAATTTTCTACCATGAAGCTAATCTTGGTAGAATGCGTCAAGTTTCTCCTGACTTCCACGGAGACACCATGCCCTCGGGTATCTTTGTTGTACTTCACCAGTTTGGCCTCCTTTGCCAGTAGGTCAAATAGGATTCTTCTCCAGTTGACCTTGAGATTTAGAACGACAGCAGTGAGGATCCTGAATTTTTCTAAAGTACTTGATCATAGGAGCCACTGTGTGTAAGAAAAATCCTTTGGATAAACTCAAAAATCAGCTTGTATCCATGTTGAAGTAAGGATCTCTAAAACATCCTTCCCGTGTAAGATATGGGTATCACCATTACCATCTCCACTACTTCTTGTAATTGATCGTATGTGATTTCATCCAGAGTGATGCCTTCATCCTTTAGCCGATAGGCCTGATTGATCATGGCCATGACATTACAAGTAGTTTTACTCATCCTATCTCCAATGAGCATCAGCACGTTTGCTTCATTGCCCTCCTTCTCGTCTTGCTATGTCAGGTAAAAGGTAGCATCCTGTTTGGCTAAGAACATTTTGGAATGGGAGGTGACAATATTGTGGAAGCCTACAACAATATTCCAATATATGACAGATAATTATCAGTTCTGGGCATGATATAAGATATATTACAAACAGATTAGTAACACAAGAATGAATATCTATTTCAGTTAACAAGGATATATATATATATATATATATATCATTCGACAGAGGTTAAAATAATATGAACATCACAAAATATAGCAGTTAACCATTTGAGACGTATTCATGCAGTTATCAAAGACTTAAAACAGGAAAAAACATGATATATGTCCAAGTACATAGCTTATAATAAATTTCCAAAGGATACCACTTAAGAATGAAAAAACTTTATAAACCTTTGCAGTGTTTGACCATGGCGAAAGTCTCCTCCAATTTGCAAAAACCATGGGTTTCAAAAACCACAAATGGTTCAGGGGAGAGAAATCTCTGAACTTCAGCGACATGTGGTAGACACAGGGAAGTTTGAGGTGCCATGATCAATAGAGACTTTTGGAGTTTTGACAAAAGCTTGTGAGAGAAAGAAAATACTGGAAATCTTTAAGTGCTTAAGAGAGTAGTGCTCTGTGCAATGAGAGTGTAAGATGAACAGTTTAAGGCACGTACGACACATATATATAAGAAAATATTTAACGGCTCAGATCAAAGCGATAAGAATTTTAAGGTTGGAGGAGAATCTCCCTTTTTAAGTTTTCCCGCTTTAGCTTTCCATTTTGCCGCCTTTCGTCACGTTTGATGTACGCGCTAGATCTTAGGGTTGTAGGAGGGAGCGTGTTAATCTTCCTATCCACTGCAATTTTCCTTTTTCCTTTTCTTGCAGGGATTCCTCGATCACAGTTTCCAAAGGTGTGCTAACCATCACAATTATGGAAGATTTAGCAAATCTATGTCAAAAAATAACTTTATAGACCGTAGTTACGGTGATAATTAGATCCAGAGACGTTTCTAATTTCCAAGTTCCCCCTTGACTAAGTAATTATTTATTGGAAAATTAATTCCCACGTGGCATTGCTATATCTCATCATATTTTGATTCCTGCTACCATCTGGTACTGTCTCCTCCTATCACTATGTATCATTCTGGTTTTGCTTCTTGTCAATCTGGCTGACATTCTAGTTTTGCACTTCACGCTGGTTTCAGCTCTGAGCTGTAACCTGATTAGCATAGTTAATGTTTTCTATTTTCATCGTTCTGCTTCATGATGTGGTTTCATCAATCTGGTATTGACTTGATTCTTTCATCCAGATTTAGCAGTCCAAGCTTTCCACGTAACATTTTGAATGTCTCTTCTGGTAGAGCTTTTGTCAAGATGTCAGCACGTTGTACATCTGTTTGTATTTTTTCGATCTGGATGTGTTTCCTCTCCACATGATCTCGAATAAAATGATGTCTCACATAATGCTTGCATCTTGTATGAAGTACTGGATTCTGTGTTATAGCGATGGCACTTGAGCTATCACAGAATATAGGTATCTCCTTCACATCGATCTGGTAGTCCTTTAGTTGCTGCTTCAACCAAAGTATTTGTGCACAACAACTTCCAGTTGCCATGTACACTGCCTCAGTTGTTGATGTAGCAACAGATGTTTGTTTCTTTGAAAACCAAGATATCAATTTGTTTCCAAGAAACTGACACGTTCCAGAAGTAGACTTTCTATCTAATTTGCTTCCAGCATAATCTGAATAAAACCTTCTAGTATCGTGTTAGTTCTTTGTTCTTCTGGTATCTACCCTTGTTATCTTTATAAAACCTTCGATATTTTCTTGATCGGATTTCCATCTTGTCCTTCCTCTTGGAAATCATGCAAAACTCCTTGAGTAGCTTATCATAACCTCTTTCTTTTGGTGCTGCAGTTAGTGCTTGTTCATCTACTTTGCATTTCGCTTTGAATTCGGTCTCTTTCTCCTTCTTTGAACTACTTTCATTCTTCTTGTTTGAAGAATAATATAATCCATGAATTCTTTTTATATCACATTCGTGTACAACCAGTTGATCAAACAATGCTTCAACAGACAGATCATTGAAATCAACACGTAGTGGCGGCATAGTAGAGTAAATCTCCCAGCTTGGTGGTAATGCTCTGAGGATTTTTAGATTCTTCTCTCTCTGTGTATACTTGTTTTTGTTGAATGCATAAACTTCAAGTAAAACACTGCTCTGATACCACTACTCTGATACCACTTGTTGAAAACAAAAAACAATGGTCTTATGAACCACTGCTCTGATACCACTACAAAAATTAAGACTTTTATCCACACACGTATACGTGGTTAAAAGTATACTTATGTGTGAATAAATATTTTTAGTCACACATAAATGAAATGTTAACATGTGTGCTTGAAGGAGTGTGTAGGAAAACTTTTATCTACATATAATATATATGTGGATAAATCTTATATATTACCCACACATTATATATGTTACTAAAGATAAATTTTATGCGTAGATAAATGTGGCGTATCATAGTATAATGATGATGTGGATATTACGTATATGATGACGTGGAAATTACGTATATGATGACGTGAAAATTACGTAGATGCTGATGTGGAAATTACATGTATAATGACGTGGAAAATAGATGACATGGAAATGATGACGTAGAAATGTTGTGGAATATAGATGACATGGAAATAATGACGTGGCAATATTATTATTTTTATATTAAAATTAAATTAAAATTATTTTTAGATTAAAATTTAATTAATTATTTTTTTAAATTAAAATTAGATTAAATATGAATAATTATAAATTTCGCGAGAAGAACAATTGCACGATACAATTTTTTATTAAAAATAAAATTACATTACAATAAAATGAAACAAATATAATTACATTGATAAATAATATTATTTATATTAATTAACAAAATATACAATATGTGAATTAAAACTACGCAACTTCTCTAGCTATTCTACTGGTCATGGAACGATGTCGTCACCACCCTCAAAACCTGCGAGCCTTTCCTCGACCACGCCCAGACCTCTGGGCTAATCGAAAAGCTCATGTGCTCTCTCCAGCCTCGCCAAAATTGCACAGAACTGCGATGTCAACTTCATCTCCAGTTCATCTTCTTGTCGGGCCGACGATGTGAAGAGCGCGAGAGGCCAGGGACATGATCGCTGGAGGAATCCTTCTCGTCGGGGTCGACCACATTAAGCTCCATGATGATTATGCTGTGGGAATCAACGACGACCTTGCTGACGTTGCAGTAGGTGCTGTGAGTGGTTTCGACTTTGAGGTTGGGGAGGGTCTCCGGTCAGCCCAAGTATTTCTTTTTCTTCTGATTCTATGGTGATCGAGATGATAATCGATGGAAGTGAAATATTGATAATGAAGTTAATTATATAAAGTGATGGGAGTAATGGATGGTGCATAAATTGAACGTGGCGGTTGGAGAGTTTGCATGTATGAGTAACTGATTAAGAATAATGCTTTTCAAAATTTCCATAAAATTAATAATTAGTAATTTAAACAAAAAGGAGAGAATAAATTAAGCAGTATTAAACACGTACCCAGCTTTTAATAATTAGTCTTGTAGAAATTACTGGCGTGTGTATGAATTTTAAATTTAAATGACAGTTATTGTTTTTTATATTTTTCATGTTTGTGGATTTTTCTCATTTAAGACTATTTTTATCAATATATAATATGCAATCACAAATGAACTAAAAATCTATAAAATTATTATTAAGCACTAATAAATAGATATAACTCTATATTAATATTATTATAAGATAAATTTCTAATTAGTCATAGAATATGTAAGTATATATTAATATAAGAAATACAACAAAAATATATAATTATTATAAAAAAATATCAATCACACATAATCATGTGTGGTTAAATATGTGTAGATAAAAATTTATATTAATTTTCTACGTAAGAAAACTAGATTTAAAAACAAAATTATTAAAAAATATTTTAATAAAGAATTAAATGTCAAAACAATAAATGTTACTAAAACATTTTAGTCACACATTAAATGTAATAAAAAATTTAACATTATCCAATTTATTTACTTACACATATTTAAATTATGTGTGACTATGTTTTTACACATTAAATGTGTGACTAATTATGTGTAAGTATATATCCACACATTATTATGTGTAGTTAAATATGTGTAGATAAAAACTTATATGCATTTTCCACGTAAGCAAAGTATATTTAAAAATAAATTATTAAAAATATATTTTAATAAATAATTTAATGCAAAATAATAAATGTTACTAAAATGTTTTAGTCACACATATTAAGTGTAACAAGAATTTAAAAATTATCCAATTTGATTACTTACACATATTTAAATTATGTGTGACTATATTGCCACACATTGTTATGTGTGGCTAATTATGTGTGGGTAAAAATTCAATT
>JAPKLX010000349.1:17540-44636 GCA_026898415.1 Leonotis leonurus | reverse complement strand
ATCATCAAAACTACAACAATGTATTGTCAATAGATCCTCTTCTGAATCCTGATTCCAGCAGAAATGTTGATAATGTCTCATACCAAGCTCTAAGAACTTGTTTCAACCCATAAACTGCTTTTGTTGTAAACCTTCTGGTCTGGGTTACCTTCTTCAAAACCAGGTGGTTGTTCTACATATACTTCTTCTTCTAGAATACCATTTAAGAAAGCACTATTGACATCCATCTGGTACACTTTGAATTTCTTGTACGCTGCATATGCCAAGAATAATTTGATTGCTTCCAATCTGACAACTGGTGTGAATGTCTCATCAAAATCAATGCCTTCTTGTTGACTGTATCCTTTAGCAACTAATCTGGCTTTGTTTCTAAAAACTTCACCCTTCTCATCTTATTTGTTCTTGAATACCCATTTAACACCTATAACACCCTGGTGTCTTGGTCGATCTACAAGATACCAAACTTGATTTCTTTTAAACTCATTAAGTTCTTCTTGCATAGCAATAACCCAATCTGCATCTTGTAGTGCTTCATATGCATCAGATAGTTCAACATGAGATAGGTTCCCAACAATGTATTCTTCTGGTCTTCACGCGATCTGATGGGTTCCCAACAATCTATTCTAGTGGATGATGATCTTGTATCCACTTTCTACCACTGGACATCTCTTCTTCTGATATCTCAGGTTCTGGTTCTTTTGTTGGTTCCTTAAACTAAGGGTGTGCTATTGAAGTTGCTTGGAAAGGGCTTTCTTCTTCTTTCTCTCGATTGACATCTTTGTTGTTGCTTATTTCTCTAGATTCTGTAGGTTGAGTCTGAGAATATTCTCTATCATCTGTTCTAATAAGTTCACTGTCTCCTGGGATCGATCTGTTTTGAACCAGATCAATGTGAGTTGTTCCCCCTTTGCTGTGTGCTGGTCTCAGCTACAGGTCGAACATCAATCTCGTCCCCTTCTGTTGAGTTCCAGATCAGAATATCTTCAAGTAATATCCCTCCTGATATTCTATTGTTCATCTGGTTGTGAACTTGTTCGTCACCTATTTCCCCGTATTCAAGAATAGTCTCATCAAATACAATTTGAGGTGTTACCTCCACAACATGAGTTTTTCTATTGTAAACCCTATAGGCTTTGCTAACATCAGCATATCCTAAAAATATTCCAGGGTCAACTTTGCTATCAAAGGTTTTCAATTGAGATTTCTCATTGTTGTAAATGTAACACGTACAACCAAAAGTACGAAAATATTGTATCCAGGGCTTTCTTTTGTTCCAGATCTCGTATGGTGTCTTCCCATGTCTGAGAGTTATTACCGATCTGTTTTGTGTGTAACATGCCATGTAGATGGCTTCTGCCCAAAACTTCTTTGGTAATCTGGTTGCATTAAGCATGGTGCGAGCTGCTTCTTTTAATGATCTGTTTCGTCTCTCGACTACTCCATTTTGTTGAGGTATTCTCGCAGCAGATGTTTGGTGGGTGATACCCATCTGGTTGGAATATGTCTCACTCTTCTGGTTCAGAAACTCTGTCCCTCAATTTGATCTGATTGTCATGACAATAGTCTCCTTTTGCTTAGTGATCTTGTTGAGAAAATTTTGTAACTTTTCCAATGTTTCTTTCTTCTTGAATAGAAAAATGACCTAAGTGAATCTTGAGTAATCATCAATGATAACCAGAGCATACTTTCTTCCATTGATACTTAATGGCTTCACTGGGCCAAATAAGTCAAAATGTAGTAACTCCAAAATCCTAGAAGATGAGTGAGCTGCTTTGCTGGTAAAAGATGACTTGGTCTGTTCCCAGCTTGGCATGCTTCACAAATATGATCTTTGTCATATACTTGATCTGGTAACCCTTCGACTAGCTTTGTTGGGAACCCCACAATAATTAGTTTTGTTGATGTTCTCTCGAAAACACACTTAGATTTAATCATGTTCTGTTTGACCTCAATCTGTCATATGTGTACCAGAACACTAAAACATAAAGTGTTTTGGACGAGAGAACTGATCCTAGTCCTATCTACGAAATGACTCAACTTGTAAAGGATTTTATCCTATAAGAGTCATTCTGTCTTCTCTTAGTTAATAGGACCAGAACGTTAAAGCAGACAAAAGCAAGCAGAAAGATTCATCAGAATCATCATCAATTCTTACCAGAATGCTCAGAAGAATCAACCATGTTCTAACTCATAGTTTCTGTTCGACCAGATTGTCTTCGACCAGATCATGTTCGATTAGACCGTATTCGACCAGATCGTCTTTGACCAGATCATGTTGGACCAGATCGTATTCGACCAGATCGTCTTCGACCAGATCATGTTCGATCAGACCATATTCGACCAGATTGTCTTCGACCAGATCGTGTTGGACCAGATCGTATTCGACCAGATCATATTTGACCAGATCATATTCAACCAGATCATGTTCGACCAGATCATCTTCGACCAAATCATGTTCAAACAGAACGTCTTCGAACAGATTATATTCGACTAGATCGTCTTCTACCAGATCGTCTTCTACCAGATCATCTTCGAACAGAACGTCTTCGAATAGATCGTCTTCGACCAGATCGTGTTCGACTTTAGATTGGTGAATCCCAAAACCTGTGCTACTTCATTCATACCATCGAAAGGAAGAGAATCAATCAAGACAACAAAAAGGAAAGTAGTATCTGTCAAACGATCTGCTTACCATACTTAGAAGATTCTGTCAAACTCTTCCAAAAGGTAAGAGGAGATAACTTAGGGATTCAATATCCTTGAATGGTAAATCATATTTACTTTGAACCAATAAAGCTCAACGGTTAGAATTTCAAATTCTACACCTATAAATGCTTCTAACAAAGACTGGAAGAAAATACGAGTGAAAAATCTACGATCAACAAGCTGTTACTCTACTCAGAAATCAACTCATCTTACGAAGTATTTATTCGAGTAGATTTCAAACCACCAGATCCTGTTCTAAGCTGTTCGTGATCAAAATCACATCAACTCGATTCAAGTCTGTATTATCGAGAAAGAAGGAAGGAGATCTTCGCTAGCTAGTAGTTTTCTAGTGGATTAACGTGAAGAGGTCCAGTTACAGTAGTTTTCTGTAAGTTGTAAAGGGACACGACCCTTATTCGTGCATAAGTTTCAACCAGGCTGTGTTTGAAATTTGTGGCTCGTACTCAACGAGTATAAACAAGGAGTATCCTAGTAGTGGATATCAAATCCAGTTTGGATTAGACCGTGGACGTAGGGGGTTTCCCGAACCACGTAAAAACATTTGTGTTATTTACTTTCTGCATCCTTTATTTCAGTTATTTTTATTCACTAACATTCACTCTCATTCAAAATTGCATTCTTAATTAATCTGCTAAATACTTGGTTAAGTTTTTGTAAAGGTTTTCTAAATAAATAGCACCGACTAAGTCCACCATTATTCCGCACACAACGCTCTGCTAGAGAATAAGATCGCTCTTCTTCTCTGCCTAGTGTTACTCACTCGAGAGATTCTGCTTGGACAGAATGAGGTCGATCTGGTTATCAATCTGTTCTTCAGAAAGCTTAAATCTCTCTAAATTTAGTCAAGTAAACTGAAAAGTTTATGTTTGGTGTATTCCCCCCCGCCCAAATACACCAAACGTTGCTCTTTTGGGACCAACAAGTGGTATCAGAGCAGTGGTTCATAAGACCATTGTTTCTGTTTTCACAAGAGTGAAATCTGCGTGGTCAACTTGAATAGATCTAGAAAACCTCTTTTTCACCTGCATCCTATCTGTCATTATGGAATTATCTGTTATCAGGGCATGTGAAGAATTCTCCATCCAAGGATATATAGAGTGGAGTTTAAGAATCAAGATGTGTCTCAAAGCTCATCATTGTCTAATGTGGAAAGTGATTGAAGAAGGGCCATTAGTCATTTCTGATGAATCAACCCGTATCACTGAAACTGGAGTGGTCAAGGAGGATGTATTAAACGATCCCAGAAAATACATGTTGGGAACCCTAAATGTACTTAGTTTTGATGATGGTCCTTGGAAACACACTTAGCTATTTTAGAACTTAAATTGTTCTACGTGTAAAATAGATCACTAGATATAAAGTGAATCTTGTTATAGAACATATTAGGAGATGACTTAAAATGTAAAGGAAAAATCCCTATAGAAGTCAATCTCAACTTAGTATAGGATGAAGGTCAAGAATTCACGCCAAAAGGAATCGATCTGCTGTAACAGATAGTGACCAGATCGATGACCAGACCGTTATTTGCAGCGAGATACCAGATCGATTGAGTCATCAATCCACAATCTCACATCATCCTACACATCATGCCATCTTGCCACGTCAAGATTGAAGTCCATCCAACAGGGATTGGATAGAGAATCTTCGGTTGACACATAGAAGGAAAGAAACCGTTGTCAATCTGCTTTCCATAAACTGAAGATTGAGTCAACGTTTCTACAAGGCTAGAAGAGATATGATGGACATAATTGATTGACAATATACCATCAATCTCACGCCAATCAACAACGGCTAGAATTTTAAATTCAATGCCTATATATTTGAAGTTCAAGATCTGGAGGAGATATAGAACACGCACGCGAGCTATATTGCCAACATACTCTAGAGCAATCAATCTGATATCCAGACTAAGAGCTTCTAAAGAATTGTGATTCTTCATCACACCAACTCAACCTCGATTGAAGTCTGTCTTGTCGAGAAGAAGCAGATCACCTTGCTAGCTAGTAGGTTTCTAGTGGTAACGTAGAGGTAATCTGTTGTAAAGGGACACGACCCTTACTTCGTGCATAAGTATCTCTCTAGTTTTGATTGATACTTGTGACTCGTTCTCCACGAGTATAAAGAAGCAGAGCTACCTAGTATTGGATAATCTGGTCTAGTTTAGACCAGATCGTGGACGTAGGGATTTCCTGAACCACGTTAAACAACTGTGTCATTTACTTACTTGCATCCTTAATTTTCAGTTGTTTATTATTCTGACCTCCTGCACTATCATACAAACTGCATATCAATCCATCTGCTTAACGATCTAACTATCTCTAAAGGTTTTACTTATAAGAGCACTCATTAAATCCACCATAATTCCGCACACACAACACTCAACAAAGTAATAAGATCACTCTTATTATCGACTAAGTGTCTTTCACTAAGAGAGCAATCTGTTTGGACTTAACTGGTATCGATCTGCGTATCAATCTGTTTAAGTCATTTGCCAAGCAATTTCTTATACAGAATAGCTTGAACTCTCTGATAATTTGTCAAGTAAACTGAAAAGTTTGTATTTGGTGTATTTCCCCCCATACACCAAACCTTGCTCTTTCGGGACCAACAAGTGGTATCAGAGCGGTGGTTCAAACGACCATTGTTTTATTTTCACAAGGTTAATACCTGGGTGGTCAACTTGAATAGATCTAGGAAAACCTTTTTTTTTATTCACGTGCATACTATCTGCTATGGAGTCTTCTGTTGTTAGGGCTTGCGAAGAATTTTCAATTCAAGGTTACAGAGAATGGAGCTTCAGAATCAAGATGTGCCTCAAAGCTCATCACTGCTTGATGTGGAAGGTAATCGAAGAAGGGCCATTGGCAATTACCGAAGAAACTACTCGTATCACTGATACAGGAATGTTCAAAGAAGCTGTGTTAAAGGATCCCAAAAAATACACTTCTGAAGAAAGGAGAGAAGCAAATCTTGATGACTTTGCCAAAGGGATCATCTCCAGCACGGTCAAAGGCATACATCTAGCTAAAATCCAAGATCTGGATATAGCCAAAGAGATGTGGGAAGCCTTAAGAGACCTAGCTCTAGGATCTGAAGTAATGATTGAGAACAAGCTGTCTCTTGCCTGCAACAAATATGATGAATTCAAAATGAAACCAGGCGAGACAATAGAACAGATGAAGATGAGATTCACAGGAATCCTCCTTGAGATATCTGCGTTCAAAAAGAACAAATATACTCAAAGGGAGAAGAACATGAAAGTACTTAGAGCTCTTCTACCAAGGTGGGAGATCTATGCTGCAATGCAACCTCTTCGTGCAGACTTCAATGAACTGTCTACAGAAGCCTTATTTGATCACCTTGAAGGTCATGAATGTGACATTCAAAGAATTCGAGGACCAGATCATCTGTCCAAAAAGGCAGACAGTAGTTCTAAGAAAGAGAAAGAAGTTGTCTTCAAAGCAAAGAGCAAACCAGGGGAACCTTCTGAAACCTCTACACCAGATGAAGAGAAGGGATATGACAAACTCTTAAAAGAGTGCAATGATTGACAAACGCATGGACAAAATGGAAGACAGATCGAGAAAATATAGATGTTTCTATAAAGATAACAAAAACAAATTCTACAAGAAGCGTGACAACGATCGATCTCATAGCAAGGAAGAATCAAAACAGCTGACTGGTAAAACTTCTAAACCATCTAACTCAGCAGATTACACATGCTTTGGTTGTGGCAGAACAGGTCACTTCAAAACAGATTGCCCTGATCTATCCAAAAGTCAAAGAGAAGAGTTAAGATCAAAAAGAGACCGTAAACTCAAATATGAGCGCAAGGCTATGATGGCTGAACTAGATTCAAGCAGCTCGAGTCATTTCTCAGACACCTCATCAGAAAATGATGAAGCATTCTTTGCCAACGATGAAGAAGGTTGGGATGAATGCTATGTGGGACTAGACAATGGTCTGGATGAAGTTGAGGTAAATTCTTGTAACTCTACCTCTTCATATGATAATGATCTGGAACAGGAAATAGAAGATCAAGCTGAATACTCATGGGAAGAAGTTAATGAGATGTTCAAAAGTTACTCAAGCATCAAGAGACTATTTAGAGAAGTTGTTGAAGAAAATGAAAGATTGAAGAAATCTGAAGAGATATTGAGTAAAGCAAACACTCAATTTGTTGCTAACATAAACGATTTGGAAGAACAGATCAAAGGAAAGGACAGTGAGATTCATTCACTAAATTCAAAAGTGAAGGATCTTATTATAAGAAACAACGTTGTTGAAGAGAAGATCGAGAAAGGCAAAGAGATGATCTACAAAAGTGACGAACGTGCTAAACTGCTAATCAATATGCAGCAAAAGGGCACATCTGGACTAGGATATCCAGGTCACTCAGAAAAATCTTCTGGAACTATCAACTTTGTACCAGAAAGGAAGCTGATACTTGATCAAGTAAAAGACTTGAAAAACAAGAAAGGACTTCCTCAAAAGATGATCATAAAACAGACTGGAAATGGACAATACCATCAAACAAAGGGACAACCAGGTTATTACACAGAATCAGATCATGCTCATAATAAGAATGTCAACAGGACATTACACAAGAAAAATGTCAACAGGACAGCACCAATCAAGAAGGGATTGAAGAATGATGGAATAGAGAGATATCATCAATCTGAAATTCATTCTCTATCTAAAATTCATGATGAAGGAAACATTATTACCTGCTATATCTATGTTCCTAATCCTAAAATGTTCTGGATTCGAAAAGGAACATTTGCTAATAATCAAGCACCCAGACGATGAAGGGTAGCTAAGTCTTATTAATTACAGGATCAGAAGACTGCAAGAAGGAACAAGATAGCTAGAGGTGCAATCTGGATAATAGATAGTGGCTGTTCAAAGCACATGACCTGTGACAAGAACCTACTATCAGATTATATAGAGAAACCAGGACCTCAGGTTACTTTTGGATGCAATTCAAAATGATACACCAGGGGATATGGAAACATAAAAGTTGGCAAGACCACCATCACCAACATATCTTATGTTGAGGGTCTTAGTCACAATCTGTTTTCTGTAAGTCAATTTTGTGCTAACGGTAATCAGATTATCTTTGATACTAATAACTGTTTTGTGAAGAACAAGGAAGGAACAAGCTGCTTAGTCACTAAGACTGTATCAGAAACAAGCTGGTTATTGCATAAGGGGTTAAGTCATCTAAATTTCAAGTCAATCAACAGGATTGCCAAAGAAAGGCTAGTGGAAGGACTACCAGATCAAGTATATGATAAAAATCATATATGCGATGCTTGTCAAGCTGGAAAGCAAACTAGATCATCGTTTTCAAGCAAAACAGCTCACTCTACATCAAGGATACTGGAGCTGCTACACCTTGATTTGTTTGGACCAGTCAAACCACTAAGCATAAATGGGAGAAAATACACCTTAGTAATCATAGATGATTACTCAAGATTCACTTGGGTCATCTTTCTATTAAAGAAGAAAGAGACTCTTGACAAACTCCCCGACTTTCTACAAAAGCTCACCAAACAAAAGGAAATGAGTATAATCTCTATCAGAACAGATCGAGGAACAGAATTTCTCAATCAAAAGATTGAAGCATACTGCAATAAGATGGGAATCACTCATCAAACATCTACTGCTCGAACTCCTCAACTTAATGCAACCAATCTACCAAAGAAGTTTTGGGCAGAAGCAATCTATACAGCCTGCTATACTCAGAATAGATCATCAATAACACTCAGACATGGAAGACCCCTTATGAGATCTGGAACAACAGAAAGCCTAAGATCTCTTACTTTCGTACTTTTGGTTGTTTGTGTTACATACACAATAATGGAAAATCTCAATTAAGGACTTTTGATAGCAAAACAGACCCTGAAATATTCTTAGGATATTCTGATGTCAGTAAAGCATATCGAGTCTACAATAAGAATAACCATATTGTGGAGGTAACACCTCATGTTGTTTTTGATGAGTCTATTGCTGAGTACAAGTCACTTGAAGATAAGCAGACTGTAAACCAGATAACTACGAGAAAATTGAATGAGTTACTCCTAGAAGACATGCTAGTCAGGAATTCAAAAGATAATGATGAAGAGATTAACACTCCACCTATTGCTGAAGAGATCATACAGCAAGGGGGAACAACTCAACTCAATCTGGATGAAAACAGATCACCAAAAGAAAACAATGAAACAGTCATTGCAGAAAGTATTCAACTTGAAAATCAAAATCCAGAGGAAAATCCAAATGAGAATCCATTCTAAGCATCATCAACAGCACACCCTGAATTCGAGGAACCAACAGATCAACCTGATCCTGAGATATCCAATGAAGAGATGACCAGGAGAAGGAGATGGATACAAGATCATCCACCAGAACAGATTGTTGGGAATCCATCAGATCGTGTGAAAACCAAAAGAATGCATGGAGAAAGTGCACTGTTAAGCTGTTATCCCTCTCGCATTGAACCATCTGATGCACATGAAGCACTACAAGATGCAGATTGGATAACAGCAATGCAAGAAGAACTCAATGAGTTCAAAAGGAATGAGGTCTGGTATCTCGTGGATAGACCCAAACACCAAGGAGTTATAGGTGTAAAATGGGTGTTCAAAAATAAACGAGATGAAAATGGTGAAGTAGTCAGAAACAAAGCCAGATTAGTAGCTAAAGGTTATAATCAACAAGAAGACATTGATTTTGATGAAACATTTGCACCAGTGGCCAGATTAGAAGCAATAAGGCTATTCCTAGCATATGCTGCATACAAAAGATTCAAGGTATACCAGATGGATGTCAAAAGTGCATTCCTAAATGGTATCCTTGAAGAGGAAGTATATGTGGAACAGCCACCTGGATTTGAAGAAGCAGATCCAAATCAGAAAGTGTATAGACTGGCTAAAGCAGTCTATGGTCTTAAACAAGCCCCTAGAGCTTGGTATGAGACATTATCAATATTCGTACTAGAATTTGGATTCAGGAGAGGATCTGTTGACAAGACTTTGTTTATTATCAAAGTCAAAGAAAACATTCTCTTAGTACAGATCTCAATTTACCTATCTGTGTGACAAATTTGCTGAACTTATGAAAAATAAGTACCAAATGTCCATGATGGGAGAAATGAGCTTCTTTTTAGGTTTGCAGGTCAAGCAACTACCAGATGGTATTTTCATTAATAACACAAAATACATCAACGATCTGCTAACCAAATTTGGGTTGAAAGATAGCAATACTGTTAAAATCCCAATGCAGACCAATGGAAAAATTGATCCTGATCCAGAAGGGAAACTAGCTAATATCACACAATACAGAGGGATCATAGGATTATTATTATACCTAACTGCCAGTCGACCTGACATAACATTTGCAGTAGGAGTATGTGCTAGATATCAAGCAAATCCAAAAGAGTCTCACATGGAAGCAACTAAGAAGATATTAAGATATCTTAAGGGAACAGCCCATGTAGGATTATGGTACCCATGTGAAGACAACTTTGAGCTATCTGGATACACAGATTCGGACTATGCTGGATGCAAGCTGGACAGAAAGTCAACATCTGGTACATGTCAATTTTTAGGAAATAAATTGATCTCTTGGTTCTCAAAGAAGCAAACATCCGTTGCAACATCTACAACAGAAGTTGAATATATGGCAGCAGGCAGTTGTTGAGAGAATACCTATCTTCTGTGATAGCAAAGAGATACCTATCTTCTGTGATAGCTCAAATAACAGCTCAAAGACTATGAGACTGATGTCAAAGAGATACCTATCTTCTGTGATAGCTCAAGTGCCATAGCAATCACACAGAACCCCGTTTTGCATACCAGATGCAAACATGTGGACGTGAGACATCATTTTATAAGAGATCATGTTGAGAGAAAACATGTCCAGATCAAGAAAATACACACTGAAGTACAGAGAGCAGACATTCTCACTAAAGCCTTACCAGAAGAAAGATTTAAGATGCTCTGTGGTAAACTAGGACTATTAAATCTTGAAGAAAGGACCAGATTGATCTAGACCAAATCAAATATTCCAACAGGGAATCAAAACCAGATTGACACAGTCAGATTGATAAAATCCAGATCATGTGAAATTTCGACAGGGAATTGACACCAGGTCACTAAATACATATCAATAGTCAAACAGATCAATCAAATTCCAACTGGGAATTAGTAAAGAAGTCAACACACCAGATTGGAAAGTGGCACAACCAGATCGATAAAACTCACTATGAAGGAGATCGATTTGGACCAGATTACTTGATGCCACGTGGATATTAAATTAATATTTCTTATTTATCTCATTACTTGGTTAAAGGGAAAAAGTCAACTATATATGGCGACTAATTATGCCATATATCTATATCCTGACATCAGATATCAAATCTTTTATTTTTGTGATGATTGATACTATGTTTGGGAACTGAGATTAAGAAGATATTTACCAAACCAAGAAAAAGGAGGTTTTTCAACAGTGCAAAACAAACACGCGCCACTCATCAACCCCACGATCAAAAGCGCGTGCATCATACGATCAATAGAAGCGGTGATAGACTGTAAACCTAGAACATGGAAAGGCGGGAAAAGCTGAAAAAGGGAAGGATTTCTGAATATTTTATTACTTTACTTATCTTCTCTCTCGCGTATATATCTTGATAAGGCGTTTCAACTATCACTTACACTTTTAAACCTCGAAACACTTAGCAAATTTTCTTTTCAATTTCCTTTCTTCCAAACTTCCTCTATCTCCGAAAAATCACTCTGTTTTAGCAAAAAAAAAAAAAAAGGCACCCAAATCATCTGTTTTTCTTGATCAAGCGAACTTTCTGAAACCATATCTGCACCAAGACCTTTTCGCAGTTCTTGACACCTTCGGGTTTCATACACTGGACAAGGCATTTGATCTTGTTCGTCGCTGCAAAGGTTCAATATTTATGAGTTGCTATTACTCTTAACTGCTTTAAATCCTGCATGTTATGGAAAAATCTCGAACCCATATTGAAAATCGTCTCTACTCTATTGCATGTATATGCTGTCTTGGACTGTGCTTAACTTGTTATATTCTAAAACTGCTATTGAGCGCTAATACTTCATTGATGGAAGGATAGTGCTCACATCTGTCTCTTTGATTTCTTTTGTAGGTTTTTCCAACATCGTCACCTCACACCCAGTTCACTTCTTACCTAATGATGTTGCCGCCTTCTACCTCTCATGGCAGGGAGAGAAGGGTGGACACGAGGCAACCATCAGGGTTAGCAAGGGGAACACCATTAGTAACACCACTTACAATGTCATAAACATCATCAATGACGTTTATAAGCTGAAGGATGAAGGTGCTGACCTCGGCGATATAACCGAAGAACAGCTTCAAGAGGCTGTTGAAATGGTGATGATAGTACCCATCCGGTACATGAACAAGATGTTCACTCGAGCTCTTCTCGCTCCAGAATTCAGAATCCTATTTGAATTCGTACAGCGAATCTTCCTCAACCATAATGGATCCTATGACCAGGTCACCCCTGAGAAATTCAGAATTCTGGCGGCCGTGGTACTCAACTTGCCGGTCAATTGGAGTAGAATTCTATTCGATCTCTTGACAAAGGAGGTCAAGATGATCATGTTTGTTAAAGGAGGGAACCCTGGGATAGAGGTAAAGAGGAGCAGCTTAAGGCACTCCACAAAAATCAGCTACATGCTGGAGTCCTTCTTCCCTCAGCACAAATGGGACAATACTGTGGAATTCAATGACAGATTGAGATTCCCAAAGGATCAGCACCAGATTGAAATGTCAATGGGCATTTCCGCAAATTTGATTACACGGGTGAAAGACCCTGTATTTGTTAATGCACTGATGGAGATGGGTAGTTCTAACCCCATCTGGATCCCGCCTACTGCCCCAACAGAAAAGTCCACAAAATCCAAAGTTACAAAGGAAAAACCAGCTGAAAGAACTCCCATCAAGAGGGTTACCAGAAGAGCAAGCTCTGTTGACACAGACACTTCCACTGCAACCCAGCCACCTAAAACCAAGAGGAGACGACTCCACAAGTTATCTGACCCAGTGGAGGAAGTCCAAGAGGAGGCAACTGTTATCCCTCAACATGAGGTTGAAGAAGAAGAAATGTTAGCCGCTGGACCACCAGAGGATGTGGCTCCCATTTCATCCATGGCCCCAGACCAGATCAAGGACACTTCTCCAGCCCATAACCCAAGTCCATCATCTGCTGAACCTTTAGAGCAGATCGATGAGGAAGTTGAAGGTGAAGATGACTCAACCGATGACGAGGAAGAAATGAAGAAGGCTGAGACTGTGGTTAAGATGCTTGAAACAGAAGCAGATCATTCTGTTCTTAGAACTTTCCCTGGGATTCAGCTCACCCCAGAGACCTATGACATTGCTAAACGTCTCAGATTTCTCCTGCTTATCAAGGACAAAGAGTTCTATGTCCTTGATGCTCTGCTTAGAACCAAATCCATACACGCATTAAAGATTGAAGAGGCCACTCTACTCCAAATCTTCACAGCTTCATCCATCTCTGAGCTAAGGGAGACATATAAGCCTGACATCATTGGTATGTCAAAGTTTGAAGCAGATGAACTGCAGATCGATCTTCGATCTGAGTATGAGAATGCCAATATGCTAGAATTCTATGACAGCATTGAAGAAGTTACTAAGGAAGCAGAAGTTGTAGCCACACATTCTGATGCTCACCAATCGGGTGCAGCAACGACAGCACAAGAACCAGATCAGCACATGGCTGATGCTGGAGACCAGATCACGACATCCACTGCACAGGCTGAGGGGGAACCAACCAAGAAACGCTCAACTCAAAGTGCAGTGGTTGATCAAGCCCAAGCACAACATGAGCCAGCTGGACAGCGAGTGGGCGGCATTCAGACAGATGATATCTATACCCCAGCTGTCGCAGCCACGATGGAAGACTATGTGGAGATGACAAATATAGAAGACATATTGATGACCCAGCATCAATCGCTGTCAAATGCTCAAGTGAGGGATCTTATCTCCCACAAATTCGATCAGTATATGTACGGGACTCTTGACACAGTCCAAGATGAAGCCACTCGCATTCTCACTGAGTTTAACAACCATTTGAAAAATCATGTTGACCAGGTTGACTCAGATCTGAGAAAAGTGTGCAGAATGAAGTTGGAAGAATTGAGCAAAAAGATGGATGACGATCGATCTGCTGCAGAGGTGAGAAAGGCTCAGATCGATCAGACTCTTGGATCAATGGAGCTCAAGGTCAATGAAATGTGCAAGATCATTTCTGAGTTTGCAAAGCATGAGAAGGACATGGTTCACACCATTGTCAAAGAACAGACCGACGGCATAACAGCAGATGTGGTGAAGGAAGCCAATGCTCACACCAGAGCCATGTTTAGGAAATTTGAAGCTGACGGCAAAAATTTTGTGGAAAGAAAACTAAGCGAACTGCGCTATCCTACCAAAGCCATGCTTGACACCTACTTCAACGATGTTGGGATCGTCCAGGAAGATGTAGAGAGCCATACACTTGAACTGACCAACATTCAGAAATCATTTCAAAAGCAGATCGATGACGCTAATCTCAACATTACATCACTGCTTACACAAAAGGTGGATTTTGACTAGGAGATTAAGACGATGAAGGAAGAGATCACTTCCCTCAGGGCACTCATCAATATGGTTGTTGATGATGTCGAAAAGGGGGAAGGGTTTGGGAAGAAAATAACTACAACTGCTGCAAAAGGGAAAGAGAAGGAGAAGGCTCAACCTGAGCAGCAGATTACACCAGCCAGCCCTCCATCTGCTCCATCTGCTCACACTCAAAAATCAAAATCATCCAGCAGATCGAGCCAGTCTCAAAGGAAGAAGAAAAGAACTGGATTCAGTTGGCCATCTGCTCACCTCAGACCATCTGGAGAGACCAACTGGGTCCCAGTTCACTTAAGAGATGGATGGGAAGGACTCAAGAACGCTTTCGTTCTGTGCAGATACTTCCTAAAGGAGCCTGCATACATGGAAGGCACTCCAAATGAGGCATTCAACCGGTACCTAGACTTAAATGACGCAAGTGATCCGGTAGAAGAGATAAGGAAGGCTGCAGCCAAGGCGAAACATAGGGATTTTGTCACTGAAGCACCTATGTTCACCAAAATGATTTCCTGTGAAAATCCTATATTCGACTGCAGTCTAAGTTCTTTTGTAATCTGTCATATCCGAGGTTCTATGTGTCGAGGAGGTGGCCACCTCACACGGACACTGGACCGACCAACCCGCTAAGATGACTCGCGGTCCTTTGTGTACACAAGTCCGAGTAAGATATCTAATCTACTGGGACCCGAAGTCGATTATAATTAAACAGAAAGGCATCATACATAAATTGAAACATTTATGGCAAGACAGTGGTTTGAAAACAACTAATTTCATTCTAAATTCATGCACACATATTTTATAGAGTAAGAAAGCATACTTGGATAGTCTCGATTAGTGTTGGCTTCGATCATGGAGTGCGGATCCGACCTCTTGTTGAAACCTTTAAATAAATCTCAAGTGAGATACAATTCTCTAGTGCATCTAATATTTTCTAAGTGTAAGGAACATTATCCTTTATTATTTGAGGAATTATTTTTCGGATCTTTACTCGACTATTATTCGAATATCAAATTTTTTCTAGAGACGTTGATTTCTCAAAATCAACTATGTTTTCTAAAATTTTAATTTTATTTATTACATCTAAGTAATAATTATTGAATAAATAAATAAATCTCTAATTGAATATTTTGATTCTTAAATCAAAATATCTATAAGTTTCTTAGGTTGAAATAACCTAGTTAATATATATCTCAAGTATGATTTAAAATTTAAATCAATTATTACGATTTAGTTCTAGCTAATTAATTAAAATTCATTTCTCTAAATTAAATAAATACCCTTTTTCTTGGACTTAATCCAATAAGTAATTTGTTGACCTACTAGAATTATTACTAGCCCACTTAAATAATTAGATTAGCCAAATTCTTACTTATTTAAATTAGCCCAATTGAAATAAATTCTCCACTCATCTTAATAATTTCTAGGTCCAGACCAATTATTTAAATTTAGCCCAATGAGTATACTCCCTCGGCCCAATCGGTTCTATTTTTCTCGGCCCATCAGATTTTAAATTCTCAGCCCATCAACTATTTTAATTTGGCCCATAACTTATTTAATTCTAAGCCCAAATGAAATTTACTCATTAGCCCAACTGTTATTTACAACCCGGCCCATAATCCGGCCCGTAACCCGGGTCCAGTTCTAGACCCGCCCTTCTATTCTTAATATCTAGACTAAACCTAAATCTATCCCTCTTCTTCCCAACACTCTACCGTTCCCCACCTCTTTCTCCCTCTCGGTTCTCTCTCATCGCCATCGCTCTGCGTTGCCAACCTCCCCCCCCCCCGTGCTCTCTCTCTTTCCCTCTCAGCTCTCCCGATCGCGCAGCCCTTCCCCCTGCCTCATCCTCTGCATCTCGGCTTCGCGCCTCGTCACCTCTGCAGCTCGGCGCCGTGCTCTGCTCTTCTCTCCACATCGCCGCTGTTCTTCTCCACACCACCTTCTCCGCGTCGACTCCTCCTTAATCACGAAAAGCAGCCCTCCCCGGTGCTGCTACAGCGCAGTCGAGAAGCAGCTCTCCCCAGCGCTGCTTTGTTCGCCCAAGGCCTCTCTCCGGTGAGCTCTTCCTCGACAGGGATCAAGCAGAGCTTCTCCCCTCCGGAGCTTTTCGCTGCTTTCCTCGCCACCTCTTCGGCCTGCTCCGTGGCTACTCGCTCTACGGAGGCCAGACCTTCTCCGAATCGTCCCTCCCCTCTTCAAGGTAGCTCACTCTCGATGTGAACAGCAGTGGAGCAGTCCTCGTCGCCTGGTGTCGCCACCTTGCTGCCACTGCCGATCGCTGCATCCTCGGGGTAAGTCTCCTTCTTCTTGTTCTTTCATGGTAAGTCTCCTTCTTCTTGTTCTTTCATTATGTGTTTTATTTTTCTGTCCTATTTGGTCATACACCTCTGACAAAGTTTTAGGTCTTGGCTAAGTTAGAGATGTGTTTTATCTTATTTCGCATGTTTATTCTGGAGTCCAAGTCTCCATAGTTATAGCTTATTTGTTGAGTATGATTTGAGATTTTCAGTTCCTCATCTAAACCCATCAACTAATTGAACTTGTGAGAGTTCTAAATTTTTATATTGGTTTTGGGGCTGTTCGGGATGATTCAGGGCTGCTCGAGATCTCTTCGGGCCGTCTGGAGTTATTCAGAGTGATTCGAGGCTATTAGAGGTCTGTCTGGTGCTGTGCGGTGTTGACCGAGGCTGTCCGGAGTGGATTCGGAGTTGTTCGGGTCTGAACGGGTCTGGTTTGGCGCTGTTCGAAGCTTGTTCGGGGCGGCTCGAAGTTGTTTGGGGTAATTCGAAGGAAACTCACGGCTGGGGATGTTCTGCTACTGCATAGTATTAGCTAAGTTCTCCTTTCCTCTTTATTTCTATATTTCCTTTTGTGTTTTGGTGGAGTTAGCTTAATTTATGTGGTAATGAATATAGTAACATTGTTGTTTGTAGTTTAAACTGAGAAGGGTTCTTGAGTGAGAACTATAGTTTCTAAAGCATGCTAAGTACACGTACATTCCTAACATACCATAGTGTAAAGTCTAAGTTCCTAACATGTTATGTCCTTCTTTGATTGTAGATTTCTGGATTTTGGAGTATAGTATTCATTTTGGAAAGGTATAGTTCATTTACATGGTATGAGAAGATGTAATTAAGAGGAGTAAATGCTATAGGAAGAAAATTCTTTACCTTAAGAACTGCTACTAACTCCCTTCTCCCGACTCTTCCCCAATCTCCAATTTGGCAGCATTTTGGTGTGAGTTAAGTGAGTTGTAATTAATTGCTAAGAATTTACTCTTTATATAGAGCAATGAGTGTCTTGACTTTAACCACTAAATGTCTATATGTTGTCTTTTAGGGCTTTATCTTTTGGTTATTAGGTATCCTAGTACTAACTTGTTCTTCTTGTGTGTGCAGCGCATGGATGGAGTGAGTCTGAGTGAGGTGAAGAGAAGTGATGTGAAGTGAGGTGAAGTGGAGTGGAGTGGCGTGGAGTGGCAGCTGTTCTGCCCTCCATTCTCCCAGCTGCCAACCGCCTACTCTACTGCTCCAATCTATCATTTTTTTTACCTCCAGTTGATTTATACTATGAAAGGTTTTATTCCTTTATATGTGGGTTTATAAATTGATACCATGTACACTTTTATTACCCCATGTATAAAGCTGTATTCCAATCAAATGGCAGTGGCCATCTACCTTATTTTATTTCAACCGAGAGGATTTGCTTTGGGCATCTCATGCATAGCTTTTATTTATTTATCTTATACACTTATTGATTTATTTTATTATTCCATTTATGAAGGATTAATCACACACACACACACATATATATATATAACAAGGTAGGTATATAATATAAATAGAAATTAATAATCTATATCTTCATAATCTTATTAATAACCTCAATGACTATTAATACTACTAAGAAGTTCGATCCGACAAATAAATTATGAAATTCTTAATACTCACTAATAAACATTAGTCTGTATAAGCTCTCTCTTATAAAGAGATTTAAATTAAACCGGTTCAATTTAACATTGTGTGAGTTAATATTATTTATATGCTAATTGATTTTCTATTCATAAATAGAACTTTAGTAACCATAATATATTTGGTACAAAATAGTTCTAACGAAAAGAGCGGGGCATTACATCCTACTCCTCTTAACAGAAATTTCATCCCGAAACTTGTATTTCCTAATTAAATAACTCGGGGTATTTATCCTTCATTTTATCTTCGAGTTCCCAGGTAGCCTCTTCTTGCCCATGATGCCTCCACAACACTTTTACTAATATTATTGATTTATTTCTAAGTTGTTGCACCTTGTGATCCAAAATAGCTTCAGGTTTTTCTTCATAGGTCAAGTAAGGGTTTAAGATCATTTTTTCCTGGTGAATGACGTGTTTTGGGTTGAACACATATTTCTGGATTGAGATACGTGGAAGACGTTATGCACATTTCTAAAGCTAGGTGGTAACGCCAATCGGTATGCTACCGACCCTATCCTTTCTAGGATTTCGTAGGGTCCTACGAAGCGGGGTCTTAGCTTACCTTTCACACCAAATCTAACAATTCCTTTAGATGGAGATACTTTTAAGAAAACTTTATCTCCCACCTATGCAGATTTCCAAAGCTAGGTGGTAACGCCAATCGGTATGCTACCGACCTTATCCTTTCCAGGATTTCGTAGGGTCCTACGAAGCGGGGTCTTAGCTTACCTTTCACACCAAATCTAACAATTCCTTTAGATGGAGATACTTTTAAGAAAACTTTATCTCCCACCTCAAATTGCAGCTCGGTCCTGCGGGTGTCAGCATAAGATTTTTGTCTATCCTGAGCTTCCTTGATTCTTCCTCGGATTTGGCGAACGATTTCTATCATTTCAATCACCGAATCAGGACCTACTATTGCTCTCTCACCGACTTCGTCCCAATAGAGTGGCGATCTACACTTCCTACCATATAAGGCCTCATACGGTGCCATCTCTATGGTCGCTTGGTAGTTGTTGTTGTAAGCAAACTCGATTAGTGGTAATATTGCTTCCCAGCTCCCACCTCTGTCGAGAACCATAGTTCACAACATGTCCTCTAGTGTTTGAATCATCCTCTCTGACTGTCCGTCAGTCTGTGGGTGGAAAGCGGTACTAAAGTTTAGTCTCTTGCCTAGCTCTTTTTAGAAACTCATCCAAAATCTGGATGTGAACTTCGAGTCTCGATTTGAGGTGATTGATACTGGTAGACCGTGGAGAGGTATGATCTCACGGATGTATAGCTGGGCTAGCTTATCTGAACCATATGTGATCATTATTGGTATGAAGTGGGCACATTTCGTAAGTCTGTCCATAATTACCCAGATGGCGGTGTTCCCGCGCTTAGACTTGGGTCATTCGGTCACGAAATCCATAGCGATGTGCTCCCACTTCCATTCGGGAATCTCTAATGGTTGTAGTTTCCCATATGGTCGTTGGTGTAGCGCCTTTACCTATTGGCAAGCTAAGTCTTGGTTCATTTTTTTACCTCCAGTTGATTTTTACTATGAAGGGTTTTATTCCTTTATATGTGGGTTTATAAATTGATACCATGTACACTTTTATTACCCCATGTATAAAGATGTATTCCAATCAAATGGCAATGGCCATCTACCTTATTTTATTTCAACCGAGAGGATTTGCTTTGGGCATCTCATGCATAACTTTTATTTATTTATCTTATACACTTATTGATTTATTTTATTATTCCATTTATGAAGGATTAATCACACACACACACACACACACATATATATATATAACAAGGTAGGTATATAATATAAATAGAAATTAATAATCTATATCTTCATAATCTTATTAATAACCTCAATGATTATTAATAATAGTAAGAAGTTCGATCATGCAAATAAATTATGAAAATTCTTAATACTCACTAATAAACATTAGTCTATATAAGCTATCTCTTATAAAGAGATTTAAATTGAACCGGTTCAATTTAACATTGTAGGAGTTAATATTATTTATATGCTAATTGATTTTCTATTCATAAATAGAACTTTAGTAACCATAATATATTTGGTACAAAATAGTTCTAACGAAAAAAGCGGGACATTACAATCATTTTGACATAAACATTTTTCATTTGTGATGGTATAAAGATATTCTTACATCTAATCATGTTCAACATAAGTATTTTGAATTATCGAACTGCATGTAATTTCGAAAAATAGTTTCAAAGGAACAGACGCTTGAAAATTATAATTATGCTAGATGGTTCCTATTCTGAACCATGAATCGTATTAATCACAATTCGATTATGGTTCCAAGATAGTAAATCGTGATCCAACATTTCAGTCACAGTTTCATCGTAACCACAAAATCATTTAGTCATCATTTATTCATTTTCACTAGCACGGGTAGATTATTTTATTCTCAATTTTTGTACATTCAACATCATTAAAATTTATTTACATATTAATTTTTTGTGCATGAGATTTTAGTAAGAGCATGCAACCATTAAGTAGAGTTGCTTTGTTAAAGAAATTCACTATTCCAAAGTAAATTATGATTGAATGGCAATAAAACTTTTAATTTCATGATTAATCCATGAAGTTGTGGTTCAGTGATTAGCAATGATACTTCGTCCTAAAAAAATGAGCAATCATAATAACTAGCATATTTTTCGTGCATTGCAGAAAATAAAATCTTTAATAATACTTATGAATATAGAAGCATGAACTAATGTTATATAATCTTTAAAATTAATTTAAGTGAATGATGAAACAATTTATAGCATTCTAAATACTACTCAAAGTTTCACTATGTAAATAAATATTATAATAGATAAGCAACACTAAATTAATTATCAAGATATTTAAAATAAATCAATATCATAATATCAGGATTTTAAAATGAACCAACCATCCAAATAATAAATCAAAATATTTTATTGTAGGGCTGACTCTCTTTCTCTGTCGCCCTCCAAACCTTCATTATCATCACCATAAATAATTAAATATATTTTGTGAAATTTAGACAAAAAAAAATACATAGCACACAAAACTTATCTCACAATGATAAAACACAATATATATCATGCTTTATAACCATCTATATATTGAACATGAAATATGTAAAATACAAACATATCTTTTCATAAACCAAAATTGTTTGCCCATCAGTCCTTTGGACATCAACATTTGTCATTTGTGAGGGTATAAAGAAATCTATTGGGAACCCTTAGAAATAATTTTGATGATGTTTATCGAAACACACTTAGTATATACTATTTGTTCTTAGAGTTATTCATCTGCAATGTACAGAACACGAAATCAAATTAATGATTTGTTCTATAGACATCAAATTAGAATATAACTAGTATTTATCTAAATGTAGAAATAGAGACATTAACATGTAAGGGACAAATCAAGTTTATGATCTATACCATAAGGATCTATATGTACTTTAGACAAGTTAGGCAATGATCAATATGTAAAGAACATGTTAAGTATGATATGTACCATACGAACACTTGCAATAATTTAGATTAGATTTCTTCAAGACATGAAGACACATATCAAGGACACGATTTATACATTCACGGATCATGAAGGACGATCTGTACATAAGGTCCATACAACAACCTGTACTAATGCGAAAGAAAAGCTCTTGGTCTGCCTAAATGGACCATCTGCTTATTTGTTCCTACGTGCCACGTTATTATCGTTCTCACATACCATAACTGGTAATGGAATTCAAATATGCGAAAGGATGATACCATATATAGCATAAGAGACGCATTAATGGTTGATAGTACAAAAGAACTACAAATGCTAGTATTCAAATGTTCAATCTACAAATGTTACATTCCATCTTACAGAGTTCTAACGGAAAATTCACAAGCTTAAACTCTGCATAAATCTATACTCACCATTCGAACAAAGCGCTCGAACACTTCAGAATTTCTCAAGCTCTTCTACCTTAAAGATTTTTAAATACTCTGAAAACCTTTGTTCTTAGCATACATCTTCTAAATTCTTAAGCTCAGAACAACCTAGAGATCACAATATTTTAAGATACTCATTGTATACTTGTAATTCTAGTTATTCCTCCATAACATAGTTTCAAGCTCTGAGCAGGAAGAAATCTTATTCCAGTTTCTACTATAATTTCTAAGGGTCACGACCCATTGAATCGTGCACAAATTCTTATCTAGTTCCTGACAGGACTTGTGACGGGTACTCAACTAGTCTAAACATGAGATAATCTTAATTATTAGATTATCAATTGTTTGATTGATCAGGGACGTCAGGGGGTTTTTCGAACTACGTACAACGTGTGCTATTTAATATCTTTACTTCTTTATTCGTATTTATGATTAATCATCTCACACTAAACTGTCATAAACTTCATTAATATGGTCTTAAAGAACACTTCAACTAAACAAGGTTTTCTCACTAAGAGAATACATATTAACTACCACATTCTACACAAACTGTAACTTACAGATCATTTGTTAAGTTAACAGACTACTCACGATTTGGTAAGTGTCTATCTGTGATTAATTATCTATTTTGTTCACATAACATATTATCCTTCTTTCTATAAGTCTCAATCTGCGAAGACTTATGCACTAACCCATTAATATCCTTACATATAAACATGTTCAACATGAATAATTTTTAGATCAAACCCCATGTTGCAAAATAAAATTTTCAATAAAATGTTAAAAGTTAGATCTCGAATTAATAAAATTTTCTATTATTACTAATAATTGCAAGACAAGATATCGAATTTGCTTTGGAAATGTCGACTTCCTCTAATACCACCGTCGCCGCCACGACTGCCACTATTTCCATTGTTGCCGCCAGTTACGCCACTGCCGCCGCTGTCGCCGCCACCTCCACTAATGCTACTATCCTTAACAGTGGCTCCACTGAAGCCGCTGTCACTAACGGGACTAACAACGTGTTCTTGATGGCTCCTCTTTCTAGGGCGCTGCCTTAAGGGGATAATCCCCAGAAATTTACGGGTGTAGATTTCAAAAGGTGGCATTTAAAGATGTTGTTTTACTTCAGAACATTAGGACTTGACAATTTTTTGAATGAGGATGATTCGATTGTACCGGAGTAGGAGGAATTCAATGTTCATGTTGCACCTGATTTCTAGCATGAAGGCGACTTCCTTCTGAAGAAATATGTGTTACATGGGTTATAGGATGCTCTCTATTCGGTTTCTGATAGTGTGAAAACGGCGAAAGAGCTATGAGATGTTAGGTCCTGGGAGAGCATGTGTGGTTTATGGGGGGGGGGGAATACACCACACTCCAACTTTTTTGCGTTTGGCTGTGAACAGTAGGCTAAGAAGTAGCTCGCTGTTTATCCCAAAACAACTCGCTGGGTATAACAATCGATCTCCTATGATGTAGATAGTGATCCAGTTGCTCAAGTAAGTTCTCAACATAGAGCGTGAATAATCTGTCAATGAGCAGATAGACTGACAACTAGCCGGAGTATACCAGATGATCTGTCCAACCACAGATTGTGTGCAGAAGCTGTGTATATGTTGTTGGCTACTCTTACACTTAGAAAATATATTTTGTTTATACTGAGTGTTCTTTAAGAGATTGAATCAAGATGCACAGCTCGCTTAATTAGATAAGCTCGCTGGTGAGTGATAAACAAATAATCAAAACAATGCAATGCAAAAATATAAAAGAACACACAATATTTAACGTGGTTCGGGAAATCCCCTACCTCCACGATCGATCAAAGCTAGATCGGTATGAATCCCTTAACCTTGGATCCCTTGCTTATTTATCCTCGTTGAGTACGAGCCAAAACTCGCTTATTTATTCTCGCTGAGTACGAGATTACAACTCTCTTATTTAAACTCGTCGAGATGAGATCTGGGTTCGGTTTGATAATTGTTCTTACTCCAAGTTTTTGGCTATGGGAAAACTAGAACTATAGGCTTTGAAGGCTCAAATCTAAGATAAGTTCTAGCGGGTTGATCTTCAGAATAATGGTGATTTCTCTCTAATTTACAACACTCAAGGATGTATATAATCTATATCTAGTGTTGAAAAAATTAATGGAAAACTGGAGAGAATCTTGTGGCGATGAAGCTTTTTCTGTGCAATATTTCGAACTCACGAACACCATTTCTAAAGAAGGCTTGAAGTATTTATATTCATATTTGAATTATAGCCGTTGGAAGTCTTCGCAGCTTTTGCAGTAAGCATTAAATGCTCTTTTGACAGTTGGCTGCTGACTGTACTTCTAGCCATTGGAGTTAGTCCCACATGGATGTTGACGTGGCATAGGACATGTAGCTTATAAATTTAGGTAGATTATACCTTCCTCCAACTAGGATGAGCAGCTAGTTTGGACTACATATGAACAGGTGGATTAAACAATCTGTAGGTGAACAGGTTGTATTCAACAAATATTGAGCTGACTCCCCATGAACAACAGATCGATCTGCTATCGATCTGTTTGACACAGATCGTTTTTCTTGAGTTGCTTCTTGCACAACTAGCTGTCCATCTCATAATCCAGCTCGCTTGTGCACTTGCTAATCGATCTGTTAGACACGGGTTGTTTATAATGATCTGTTCCTTGTATATCTTCTTATGCAGCTTGATGTCGACCTGTTTGATACAAGGTTGACCTTATCGCGCTGCTTCTTGGTCTTCTTATCGACCTGTCCATCGATCTAACGATCTGTCCTCATTATAACGATCTATCCTTGATCTAACGATCTGTCCTTGGTAAGTATGATGGCCTCCTGTTCGATAAAATAGATGCTATAGAAACTAAATCTAGATTGATTAGGTTAGTCCAATGAACAGATCGTTACATCAATCTGTTCTCACATTTTGACTTAACTTGCTACATAACAAGGTCGATCTTTATAGCACAGATCGTTAATTTAATCTAGCCTTACAAGTTGATCTCCCTTCTAATAGATAGAAAAAATAAGATCAAGCTCTATGACACAAGTTGTTAACTCTACCTGATCTTACAAGTTAGCTGATCTACTATTGAGAACACAGATGATTCCTATGGACACGATCTGTCTTTCATCGATCTGTCCTTACACTTAACCATCCGTTGAGTCTATCTAATGTAGACACAAATAAAGCATAAACACTTAAGCATCAATATACATTAAAGCATCAATATTAAGGTTACACATTATGGTTTCACATCATCAAAATATATAAATAATGATTCCACAATCTTCAAAAAGGTTCCCAACATGAGATGCTCTTGAAAAAAAAGTATTGTGTCAAGTATGCGGGAACAAAAAAGTTTCTTGTAGCTAATTTTTTTAATTGGAAGATGATTGTTTCTCAATCCAAGATGGAGCAAGTACAAGAGTTGCAAACTCTTTAGCGACATGCAAGCTGAGCAAGTGACCTTGCTGACTCCGCTCGTTGCTGATGCCATGATCGAGAAGCTTTTACCTACGTGGAAGGACTTCAAAAACTATCTTACTTGCAGAAAGAGTGAGACAAAGATTTAGGATCTTATTGTCAAACCTAGATTCGTAGTGCCTTTTAGATAACAAAGAATCCTTTTAGCAGCTTCCATGTGCAATTCCTTAGGATTGGCTTGATATCTAGCGCAAACTCCAACTGCAAAAGTAATTTTAGGACGACTAGCTGTAAGATAAAAAGAACCAATAATGCCCCTGTACTGTGTTATGTTGGCTGATTTTTCTTTTGTATCTGGGCAAATCTTTCCATTGGCCTGCATTGCAATCTTAACAGGCTTGCTGTCTTTGACTCCAAATTTCTCAATTAACTCTTTCACATACTTGCTTTGATTAATGAAAATGCATGCGGGTGATTGCTTGACCTGTAGTCCTAACTATGAAGATTTGGACCCAAATATGATGTCATCAACATAAATCTCTACTATGAGTATGTAGTTCTGGACTTTGATCGTGAGCAACGTCTTATCCAAAGAACCACGCTTGAAGCTAGACTCCAGCAGAAATGTAGACAATGTCTCATACCACGTTCTGAGAGCTTGTTTAAGACCATACACTGCCTTAGCCAATCTATAAACCTTGCTGTCATCTGCTTCTTCAAACCCAGGTGGCTGTTCCACATAGACTTCTTCTTCAAGTATTCCATTTAGGAATGTACTTTTGACGTCCATTTGGAACACCTTAAATCTCTCAAACGCATCATATGCCAGGAAGAGTCAAATTGCTTCAAGTCTTGGAACCGGCGTGAATGTGTCAGCGAAATCAATTCCTTCTTGTTGACCGTAGCCTTTGGTAACCAATCTTGCTTTATTTCTGACCATCTCGCCTGATTCATCTCTCTTGTTCTTGAAGATCCAGTTCACACCAATGACTCCTTGATGAGTTGGGATCAACCAGATACCACACTTCATTTCTTTTGAACTCATTGAGCTCTTCTTGCATGGCCTGCGTCCAATCTGCATCACTGAGAGCTTCATCTATGTCTCGTGGTTCTGTGTGGGAGAGATTGGAATTGAGCAAGAAACTTTCTCCATGCATCATTTTGGTCTTAACACCATATTCTGGATTCCCAACAATGAGATCTGATGGGTGACAAAAAATATCATTATTAAGATAGAGGTTACCCAATTTTTCTGCCAACGAGCCTGGGTTGACAGGTTCTGTTTGATCTGGTTCTGTTGATTAAACTTGTGCAGGTTCTGAGTTGGT
>JAPKLX010000349.1:0-17530 GCA_026898415.1 Leonotis leonurus | reverse complement strand
TTGATCTGGTTCTGTTGATTAAACTTGTGCAGGTTCTGAGTTGGTTCGACAAGTTGTTGCAAATCAACAGAATTTGTTGTAGGAATAGTTTCGGTGCAAGCTTGTTCCTCTTTTGTAGCTGTTGGAGTTGCATGCTCGTATTCTGTGGGCTCTGGATGAGAAGGCACATCATCTGTTTCCCTTTGATTTGAACATTCTCCTTCTATAGTCTGTTCTGCTTCTTCATGTTCTGTGGGACTCCATATAAGAATATCATCCACGATCTAGGACATAGAACTCTTCAATATGTGTGCGTGTTTTGTATTTGTGTCATATGTTAACCTGTGAAAATGAACAGATTCATCAAACACAACATGAGGTGTTACCTCCATAACTAGGGTAGTCTTGTTAAAAACTCGATATGTTTTGCTGATCTCTGAATATCCTAGAAATATATCTAGATATGCTTTTCTATCAAAAGTTTTTAATTGAGATTTTCCATTGTTATTGATGTAACACTTACAGCCAAATGCATGAAAATGTTTGATTCGAGGTTTCCTGTTATTTCATAGTTCATATGGAGTTTTCCATTAACGAGTAGTGACTGCTGATCTGTTATGGGTATAGTAGATTGTGTTGATTGCTTATGCCCAAAACTTCTTCGGTAGATTTATCTCGTTTAGCATTGTCCTAGATGCTTCCTTCAACAATCTATTACGACGTTCCACTACGCCGTTCTGTTGTGGAGTACGAGCAGCTAAGGTTTTGTGAATGACGAGCCCATTTTTTGTGCTCTTTTTATGTCATGTTTTAGGTCTAGATCGAGTCATTTTCCTTTGTTTTATGTCTTGTTTTGTGTTTGGGACGACACGAGTCTAAGGTGGCAGGATACAAGACAAGGCTGGAGGTCATCTCAAGAAAGAGGCAAGTTTGCACATGAAGTACCTTGGGCAGTTTGAAGCTCAAGACATTGTACCGCTCGAGATCACATTGCAGCTGCTAGGACCAAGGACAACACCATGGCCAAGACGAGGAGAAAGATGAATGCAGCTGGGAGCGCGGAAGACAAGGGTAATGAGCTGGGATTCGCGGCAACATTCTTTCCTTACGCAGAAAAGGAAAAAGATCTTCCTTTCCTTCCATCGAATATTTGGAGGATTGGGAGTATCTCCTCTACTCGAAGAATCTCACCGGGGAAAGAAAGTCCAGTTGTGAACCCTAGCTGCTTCTACCATCAAGCCCAGGCCCACACGCCCATATATAAAGCAATGATTTGAAGTAGATACACACGCATACACGCATATAGAGAGGCTTATTAGGGGTGCAAGGATGGACGACGCCCTACTGCTGTTTCTTCTAGTTTAGGCCATGTTTTAAAGAGTGATTGGGATGACAAAAACAAGACCTACGGGAAAATTTAAAATTTATATTTATGTTCATGTTTTTTGCTTTGTTCAGGGTTGGTCCTGGCAAGAGGATCTTTTTGTAAACTCGTACTTTTGTTATTTCAATATAAGTATCCTTTTCTTTATTTCAATTGTGTTATTTAATTTACATATGAGTCGCTAGATTTATTTACTTGACTTGGGAAAGATGAATTGAGTTAAAGCTTATAACGTCTTGAGAGGTCTAAACGTACATATAGTTGTATTTGTATGTTCCTAAAGCGCTGGATTTGATTCTTATACAACTTGATCAAGTCCTCAGTGTTGTCCGATCGGTAGTAGTCTTGGGCAAGGTCAGGTTACCACTACGAACTGAAAAATCCAAGTGTTAGCGATTTTCTGCTTACTAGTCAGAGGGACCAACGTGGTGATGTTGGTGGGACGCCATGGGTGGGGCATATGAGATGTAGTTCCCATGGTTGCGCAGTCCTGCTAATGCCTTTTTGGGTATGTTTGAGTAAGCGTGGCTCGAGCGCAAGCTTGGGTAAGGGGGATAAGGGAGTGAGTAACCCTTACCTTCTGGGCTAAAAATGTATGCTTGGCGAGGCATAGGTGGCTACGTGGTGAGTAAAAAGGGGGTTGCCTAAGTGATGCGTTTGGGTGGTAAGCTTATTAGGGGTGCAAGGATGGACGATGCCCAACTGCTGTTTCTTCTAGTTTAGGCCATGTTTTAAAGAGTGATTCGGAGGAGAAAAACAAGTTCCACGGGAAAATTTAATATTTATATTTGTGTTCATGTTTTTTGCTTTGCTCAGGGTTGGTCCTGGCAAGAGGATCATTTTGTAAGCTCGTACTTTTGTTATTTCAATATAAGTATACTTTTCTTTATTTCATTTTGTCACGCCCCAAATCCCGAGGGACGGTGCACGCGCCAAAGGCATGACTGGGCGGGGATAAAAGAAGTGGGGAAAAAAGGGGTGTTGTGTTCGTGAGCATGATATAAAAGAGTTGTCCTTGAAAATCGGGCAACATCTCCTCTATAACGTTGACTATGCCGTTTTTACAGACCAAACAGCTAACCAATGCAAAGGCAATGTCTATAATAATGAATTTAAAATGAATCATATGCAATTTGGAGATAATACAGCTCGATTCATGGGAGCGGTAATCCTGAATCCCAAGCGGCCGAATCGTCCAAGATGAAATGAATTGGAGATAATACAGCTCGTCTCGTAGGAACGGTAATCCAGAATCCTTGAGAGGCCGAATCATCCAATATGAAAGACGGGATTGGAGATAATACAGCTTGTCTCGTAGGAATGATAATCTAGAATCCTCAAGAGGCCGAATCATCCAATATAGACCGTCAATCAAAGGCGGAGGTTAGTGAGCCTAGCTCCCCAAAAGGAGTCACTCACCCAGCTCACCAAGTGTGGTCGGCATTCGCTCGAACACTACACAAGGGGCCAATGAGTTGAGCGTCCAAGAGGGGCCGACTACTTCTAAGCACTCCTATGAACGTGTATGCATGGAATGGACAATGATAATATGACAACATGAACTTTTATTAATAATGGCCGATGAGGCCTTCGTGGAATGAAAAAATGATCTTAGACTTTAAACATATATATATTATCACACACATATACGTGGATGATAGTTATTTCATAAATATTATAACATACGTGAGCATGGCAGCAGAAATTCTTATGTATAGAACGGTAAACCATTCTCATGATGAAGCAATCGTCATCCCAATAATACCATTCCTCAGCCACACACATCATGCTGCTTCCTTAGCCTGTGAAAAATTTTGTAAAACGTGGGGTGAGTACTAGTGCACTCAGTTGGGTTTTTCATAAAATGAAAAACATAGTCTCTGTTCAGTATACTTACCTTAGAAGGTTTTAAAACAAAAATAACTTCTAAGTAAGCAAAACATTTGTGCATAAATTAAACATGACTCGGCATGACGTTACTCTTATATAGGTTATGTCCTGGGCCTTTTACCACCGATGGATCATGTCACGTCCCATTTCCCGAGGGAAGGCCTGTATGTCGGGGTGCGACTAGGGGTGAGATTTAAGAAGCGGGGAAGAAGGGGGGCATGCTTGATTTGGAAAGAAACCCGAATAATACTTCAAACATAACCATTAATTGATAAGCGAGAAAACTCACAATTCAAATCGATGCAAAAAGCTATTCGATGACAGAAATTGAGGTTCAAATCCTAATTATATCGAATAGAATAACATAACCAAAGTCAATAGAAGTTATAGATCGACAGACGAACTATACTTGACAAAATATAATCTCATAGCGGAAGCAATTCATAAAATCAACTAGATGACAACAACACCGCCTCAGCTCAACCCGTCACCACCGGCACTTAACCTGAAAACATTTGAAAACAATTTGTGGGCTGAGTACTAGTGTACTCAGTGGGCTATGCATTTTATAAACAGTTTTATAAAATATAAACATTTTTATCCATTCATGAACAACATACCTTAGAAGGTTTCAAAACGCAAAGTACTTCTAAGCATGTTAAAGCATTTATCATTTTCATTCGTTGTGCACAGTTATGTACGTTCTAAAGTTACTCTTACTTTGGCCCTGGACCTCTTGCCACTGTTGAGCCCATTTACATTCAGACTTCGGGTTGAAACCCAGAGAGTCAATTGAGCATTTAGATTTCGGGTTGAAACCCAGAGAATCCCTTTCTGCTTTTGGATTTCGGGTCGAAACCCAGAGAATCCCATTAACATTACAGCAGCACACAATGGAGATCAACCCATTGCACTACTGCCCATCGTGTACACAGTTTTCGACTAACGTGTTAGGTCAAGCCGAAAACCTCGATCGATTAACTTCAGAGCATTAAACTTAATTGAACGTACATTAAAACATGACATGGATAACATTTCATTTTGCAATATCAGAGCTTATATAACTCAAACATAATTTTGAGAAAAATAAACCCACCTCTTGGAATAAATCCGTAGCTTTAAATCTCCCTTGAGTTTAGAAAAGCCGAGCTAATCCTCTCGTTCAACTTGACTTACACGTTGTACTTGACCTTCATATAATATACTTAGAAACCTTAGAATCTAAATAAATCTATATCTAATTAAAAGCTAATAAATAGCTCTTAGAGTTTCATATCCTTTCTATTTTCTATAAACGAATTTTGGATGTTCTCCAAAAGTCTTAGCTCGTTTTATAGCATTTAATAAATTAAAGCTATCATTACTCATTTAAAATGAGATAATTAAATCCTATAAAATTATTTGGAAAATAATTATTCATTTCCCACTTTTAATTGTTATTTGCATTGAGCTTCAACTCTTGATCTTTATTAATTAATTATTGGCAATTAATTAACAATATTAATTAATTATTCTTAGTTAATAATTATTAATCAATTATTTATAAATTAAATAAGTAAGATTAATTAAATTAAATCATTCTATTAGAAAAGTGGATCCAAACATTAATTAAGGATCCATAAACATTACCTATTTAAGCCCATATAATAAAAATTACCCGGCCCAACCTTTAATTAGGCTTGGCCCAAATGATTAGTATTAGCCCAACCCTTTTTTTTTCTTCTCCTTCTTTCTCTCCCCTTTTCTCTCCCTGCACAAATCCTCTCCCCAGACGTCCCTCTTCTTCCCCTCCCCTCTTTCTTCTCTTACTTTTCTTTCTCACTTATCCTTTTCCTTTATTCCTCACTTGCACTTGCAGATGCCATCTAGCACTCATTTCCTTCCTTTCCAATTTTCCAGTGGAAATCTCAATTTCTAAAATATTCAGCACTCTTATCCCTCTTTTTTTTAAATCGACGATCACCACCACGCCGCTAGCAGATGCAGCAGCACCGCCACCGCGTTGTGTCTTCGCCGCAGCAGTACGGTTGTCGCTTGTAGCAGCCTTTTTCGAGTCGTCGCTCGTCACTCTTCAGCGCACCATCGCCACCACTACGTCGCTGCCACCACAGCACACCATCACCACCACCACGTCGCCTCTTCCTTCATTGCGGAACGCAGCCCTCCCCGGCGCTGCCGCAGCGCACTCGAGATCGTTTTCCCTCAGAGCTCTCCGCCGTCGCGCCCCCCCCCCTCCCCCCCACGCCGCTGCTTTGTTTCATTCCCAAGTATAATTAGTTACAAATCTAAATGTCATGTTTCTCTGTTTTGGGAAAGTTTATTGTCTCTTGTTTGGTTTCGAGGTGGTTCGGGAGTGATTTGATGCAATGCGGGGCGGTTCGGGGTTGTTCGAAATTGTTCGGGGCTGGTCGGAGTTATTCGGATTGATTCGGAGCCATTCGAGGTCGGTCCAGCGTCTTGCGGGGCTGTCCGGGAATGTCCGGACCTTGCTCAAGGCTGTTCGAAGTTATTCGAAGTGATTCGGGGTGGTTCGGTTGATGTTTTGCTTCCCAAACCAACAGATAAGTTTGTTGTTAAGTTCATTAAGAAGTTTGTGGTTTTTGAAGCTATCTTAGATATGAAAACACTATTTTTATATATGGTTTGGGAGTTGATTATTGAACATAATATGTTGAGTTCTTTGATTTAACACTCCTAATTACGAGAGATGTGAAAAAGGAATACCTCTATAGCATCTAAGTTATTTCTAAGGAAACTATGTTCTTGAATGCAAAAGATACTAACTTGGTATTCTAGTCCTATTGAAACATAATTAAATATCCAGTGATGAAGAAACTGAAAAAGGAAAGCTTAAATATGATAGAAGTTAAATGAAATTTTGAATATGAAATCTACTTGCTCGAGCAGTTGAGAGTATGGATTGATGCTTCACAGCTTGCTCTATCTCTTTCACTCTCCAGTCACCTCTTTCTTCTCCTCTGTTTCTCTTCGGTTTCTTTCGCAGATATGGAGGAGTTTGTATATGATGAATGATAAAAGAGATGGTGTGGTTTCAATATGTGGAGAGTAGCTGAGAGATTGTGTGGTAGGGGAAGAAACACATATACTAGACGACGTGGGAAGCATGGCTGCTGCATTCCTTTATGCATTTTTCAGAATATTTGTTTTTGCACTTATCTTCAATTTAAATGTTAAATCTTAATATGATGTATTATTAATTGTTGTAATATATTCTTTAATATTTGTGCTTTGTAGTACACAATTGTTTGAAGATAATTCATCTTTGTTATGCAGAAGGAATTTTTATACTTTTATTTGTTCTTAGAATTCTTTTTTGTAATAATTTAGTTCAACTATACTACTTAATCGATTTGTTTCAATTTCGCATCTAAATCCTTATTCGAAATGAATTAATAACTTAAAATAAAACTCAAAACTAGAGTTTTATAATTCTTAATGGATATGAAAACTCTAATATAATAAACTCGATTAATACGATGATTAAAAGAGTGGGGTATTACAGATCATAAACATTCAGTCAAATAGGGCTCGGCAAACCGTACACCCTAACATAGCATGAGTCAAAACCTGATGGTGATCAACCCACCGCAGTAGAGACTAAGTGATCATAGTCCTTAAATCGACGTGTTAGGCCGAATAAGAACCCCCGGCGGTCGATAAGAGCATTAAACAGTCCATACCTTCGTGAAAAATTTTAACAGAGATCCATGTTTTTTTTATTTAGAGAAAAGAGCTTAATAACTCAATATACGTATATCCCCAACCTTTCAACGATGATATTCCTTGATTACGGGAAAACCGTAAATCCTTATGAGCTGAAATTTCAGTGCTAGGTACCTGTTAGTCATAGGGAATATATTTTGGCTTTAATTTTCAAAAAGGAATTATAGATAAGTAGTACTAAATTTTTAGGCTTAATAGTATTCTTTTTATCACGTAATAAATTAATTTGGCAGCAACCAGACATTTAAATGATTTTGGCCAAGAAGGCAAAAATACTCCGGACATTATTCCCCATAGGAATATGTATAAACATTTTTAAAATATGCAAATTTATCTCGAAGCTTAATGAAATCTCTTTCAGAAAATCCTATATTTTTTTTTCTACATGCACTATAAATTTTATTGAAAAATGATTGACCATGAATATTTTTCCTTCAGAAAAACATGAAAATAATGCAATAAATCATGATATGATAATCTTAACCGGGATCCAAATCTAAAATTCAATTCGGCAGAGTAACGGATCTTATGGTTAGAAACTTAAAACCTTAAGGGACCTTAGTCGTCTGATAGAACGATAGTCATGAACGGGAAAATTAATGAAGAAGAGAACGAAGGAGAAAGAATGAAGATAACGGTATCAAAACGATGGCGACGGAGACTCGACGGCGGCTGAGCCACCTTTGTCAAGCTCCATGTCTACCTTCAACCTTATCCTGACGTACCTTTATTTCGATCGATACTCAATTCTCGAACCGGCAGAACTTCGATACCCGATAATGATAGAAAAAGAAGAGTGAGGAAGGAAGAAGGACAGGAGAGCAGATGCTCCTGATTTGAGCGAGGAAGCTCTCGGTCGAGCACCCATATATATAGGTAAGTTTTTGAATTTTTTTTATTATTTATATTATATTATTTTATATTATTATTATATTATTATTAATGCTTTAACCTTAAAACGTCGTAACTTCTGCACACGACTTCCTTTTCGGGCAAACCTAACGTTAACATATCCCTTTCTTCATACTCTAGACAATGACTATAATATTGATATAGTTTCGGTCATGCATGGAAAAACTATTTTTTTTAACTACGTGCTTAAACTTTAAAAATTCGTAGCGGTTGCATACGAACAACTTTTGGGTAAACTTAGTGCCAAAAATTTTCTTTTGAAAAACTTTACGCAAGAAGTATAATATGTATATATTGTCGACTTATGCATGAAAAGTTCATTTTTTTAAATAAACCTTTTAAAAAGCGTTCTCAGTCTGCCAAATTAACATGGTAGGTCCTAACAGGCTCTAGATTTTTCCTAAAATTCTTATTTCATCATACCTAGGTCCCTTAATTGTTAGAACACTTAAAAGTATAATTTAGAAATTACCGGGATATTACATCCCTCTCCCCTTAAAAAAAATTTCGTCCTCGAAATTTCATGTTACATGAGAGAATAAATCAGGATACTGACTCCTGAATTTATCCTCCATTTCCCATGTAGCCTCATCTTGCCCATGATGGTTCCATAGAAATTTCACAAGAGGAATTTCTTTATTCTTTAATACTTTGACCTTCCTTTCCAATATCGATATTGGCTTTTCCTCATAAGTTAAGTCCTCAGCAAGGACTACCTGATCATATGTTATGATATGCTTCGGATCGAAGACGTACTTTCGAAGTTGGGAAACATGGAAGATGTTATGAACATCTCCAATACTTGGTGGCAGTGCCAACTTATAGGCAACAGGGCCTATCCTTTCTAGGATTTCAAAAGGTCCTATATACCTTGGACTTAGCTTTCCCCTTTTTCCGAAACGTACTACTCCTCGAGTAGGTGAAACTTTTAGGAATACCCGATCCCCGACCATAAACTGTAAATCTGATCGGCGCTTATCCGAATAGGACTTTTGCCTATCCTGAGCTTCTTTGATCCTTTGTCGGATTTGGGCAATTATCTAAACTGTTTGTTGTACCATTTCGGGTCCCAACAATTGTCTCTCGCCTACTTCATCCCAGTAAAGTGGCGATCGACATTTTCTCCCATAGAGAGCCTCGTAAGGTGCCATTCCTATTATTTCCTGATAACTATTGTTATAGGCAAACTCGATCAAAGGAAGAATTTCTTCCCAGCTCCCACCTATGTCTGCCACGACTGCTCGCTATATATCTTCTAATATCTGTATAGTTCGTTCCGACTGTCCATCAGTTTGTGGGTGAAATGCGGTACTAAAATTCAACCTTGTTCCCATGGCCTCTTGTAAACTTTTCCAGAACTTAGACGTAAATCTCATGTCTCGATCCGATGTGATTGACATAGGTACGCCATGAAGACGTACAATCTCCTTGACATAAATCTTGGCTAGTTTATCCAGATCAAAAGTCATTCTAATTGGCAAGAAATGTGATGACTTGGTTAAACGATCGACCACTACCCAAATAGAAGTGTTCCCTTTTGTTGATTTCGAAAAACTTACCACAAAGTCCATGTTGACATGTTGCCACTTCCATTCCAGAATTGGTAATGGTTGTAACAATCCAGATGGTCGTTGGTGTATAGCTTTGACTTGTTGACATGTTAGACAATGTTTAACGAACATCGCCACATCCTTCTTCATTCCAGCCCACCAAAAATTTCTTTTAAGATCTCTGTACATCTTGGTACTCCCAGGGTGAGCGGTGTACGGAGTATCATGAGCTTCGCTCTTGATTTCATCCCTCAACTTATGAACAGCTAGTACGCACAACCTACTTTGAAACATCAAGGCATTATCCCTAGTTTCTGCGTATCCTTTTATATCTTCGGTTCTTGCCTTCAAAAGCATTTATTTTAGGAACTCATCTGTTAGGAACCCCGAAGTATTTTGGTTTTGATGATGATCTCTCGAAACACACTTAGTCTTTACAATTTTATTAGAGTTAAACTGTTCTACATGTTAACAGATCACTACGTATAAAGTGAATTCTGATAGAGAACAGATTAGGAGATGACTTGGCATGTAAAGGAAATATTTCTATAGAAGTCATTTCTATTACTGTCCAGGTTGAAGACCAAAGACATTTTTCAAAAAGATGAAATCGATCTGCTATGATAGTTTTCGACCAGATCACCGACCAGATCAATGATCACAGCGAAGCACCAGATCGATTGAGTCATCAAACCACCAGATGACCTCATTCTACACATCATATCCACCTGCCACGTCAATATTGAAGTCCATCCAATAGGGTTTGGAAGAAGAATTCTTGATTAACACGAAGAAGGAAAGTAACCGTTAGCAATCTGCTTTCCATACTTAGAGGATTCAGTCAACGTTTCTACAAGGCAAGAGCAAATATGATGGACATCATTGATTGGCAATCTACTATCATCCCACACCAATCAACAAACAGCTAGAATTTTCAAATTCAAAAGCCTATATATTTGAAGTTCAAGGTCTGGAAGAGATGATGCTACAACGAAAAATGTCATTCCCAAATAATCATCTCTGCATCAGATTAAGAGCTTCAAACTACTTGTGATTCTATATCACATCAACTCAACCTCGATTCAAGTCTGTCTTATCGAGAGAAAGGAGATCACCCTGCTAGCTAGTAGCTTTCTAGTGGTAACGTAGAGGTAATCTGTTGTAAAGGGACACGACCCTTACTTCGTGCATAAGTATCCTTCTAGCTTTGATTGATACTTGTGACTCGTTCTCCACGAGTATAAAGAAGAAGAGTATCCTAGTAGTGGATAATCTAGTCTAGTTTTGATTAGATCATGGACGTAGGGATTTCCCGAACCACGTTAAACAACTGTGTTATTTATCTTTCTGCATTTTGTTGTTTATTCATTCTGAATAATCCACTATCATCTAGACTGCATCTCAATCAATCTACTTTAACTATCTGGTTAATCGTTAAGGTTTTCTATATAAGAGCACCGACTAAGTCCACCATATTTCCGCACACACAATACTTAGAAAGTAATAAGATCACTCTTATTATTGTATAAGCATCTACACTAGAGAGCAATCTGATTGGACTGATCTGGTATCAATCTGTTGATCAATCTGGTCAGTCACCTGCCGAGAAATTTCTTGTTTAAGAATAGCTTGAACTCTCTAATAAATAACCAACTAAAAAGTTTGTGTTTGGTGTATTTCCCCCCCCCCCCCATACACCAAACCTTGCTCTTTCGGGACCAACAAGTGGTATCAGAGCGGCTGGTTCATAAGACCATTGTTTTGCTTCACAAGGTTAATACCTGCGTGGTCAACTTGAATAGATCTAGGAAAATCTACTTTCATTCACGTGCATACTATCTGCTATGGAATCTTCTGTTGTTAGGACTTGTGAAGAATTCTCCATCCAAGGATATAGAGAATGGAGTTTCATAATCAAAACAGCACTCAAAGCCCATCACTATCTGATGTGGAAAGTAATTGAAGAAGGTCCACTAGATATCACTAAGGAAAAGACGGTAACTACTTCAACTGGAGTAACAACACAGATAGTTCCTAAAGATCCAAGAAAATACACTTTAGAGGAACGTCGCAAAGCTAATCTGGATGACTTCGTAAAAGGAATCATATCTAGCACAGTCAAAGGCATACATCTGGCCAAAATTTAAGATCTGGATACTGCCAAAGAGATGTGGGAAGCCTTAAGAGACTTGTGTCTAGGATCTGAAGTCATGATTGAAAACAAGTTGTCACTTGCCTGCAACAAATACTATGAATTCAAAATGAAACCAGGCGAGACCATCGAACAAATGAAAACAAGATTCACAGGAATCTTACTTGAGATATCTGCGTTCAAAAAGAACAAATATACTCAAAGAGAGAAAAACATGAAAGTACTCAGAGCACTTCCACCTAGCTGGGAGATATATGCTGCAATGCAACCACTTCGTGCTGACTTCAATGAACTCTCTACAGAAGCCCTATTTGATCATCTTGAAGGTCATGAATGTGATATACAAAGAATACGTGGACCAGATCATCTGTCCAAAAAGGCAGAAAGCAGCTCAAAGAAAGACAAAGAAGTAGCCTTCAAAGCAAAGAGCAAAACAGATGAACCTTCTGAGTCTACTGCACCAGATGATGAGAAAGGCTACGTCAAACTACTAAAAGAGTTTGCGATGATTGCTAAACGCATGGACAAGATGGAGGTCAAATCGAAGAAATTCAGACACTTCTACAAAGATAACAAAAAAAAATTCTACAAGAAACATGATAATGATCGATCTAATAGCAAGGATGAGTCAAAACAACAGACAAGTAAATCCTCAAAAATATCTACCTCAACAGATGATACCTGCTTTGGTTGTGTTAGAATAGGTCACTTCAAAATAGATTTTCCTGATCTGTCCAAAAGCCAAAGAGAAGAGTTAAGAGCAAAAAGAGATCGAAAACTCAAATATGAACGCAAGGCCATGCTAGCTGAAGAAGAATCAAGCAGCTCGAGCCATTTTTCAGATAGCTCATCAGAGAATGATGAAGAATGCTGGGATGAATGCTATGTGGGACTAGACAACGGTCTAGATGAAGTCGAGGTAAATTCTTGCAATTCCAATTCCTCAAATGATAATGATCTGGAACAGGAAATAGAAGATCAATCTGAATACTCATGGGAAGAAGTTAATGAGATGTTCAAGAGCTATTCGAGCATCAAAAGACTATTTAGAGAAGTTGTGGAAGAAAATGATAGGCTGAAGAAATCTGAACAGATATTGGGCACAACTAACACCCAATTCGTTGCCCAAGTAACTGATCTGGAAGAACAGATCAAGGGTAAAGATAGAGAGATTCACTCACTAAACTCAAAGGTCAAAGATCTCACCAACAGAAACAACATAGCTGAAGAAAGAATAAAGAAAGGCAAAGAAATGATCTACAAAAGTGATGAACGTGATAAGCTACTAATCAATCTGCAGCAAAAAGGCACATCTGGAGTAGGATATCCAGGTCACTCGGAAAAATCTTCGGGAACCATAAGATTCGTACCAGAGAGAAAGCAAATACCAGATCAAGTAATAGATTTGAAAAACTAGGAAGATCATCCCCAGAAGATGATGATAAAAGAGACCGGGTACAGACAATACTGCCAAACAAAGGGTCAACCAGCTCACTACACAGAAACAGATCATGTTCATAAAAAGGATGTCAACAGGACATTTCCCAACAAAAATGGGAACAGGACAAAGAATGTCAACAAGACATTACCCATTAAGAAGGAATTGAAGAATGATGGAATGGAAAGACATCATCCATCTGTATTCCATTCCCTGTCTAGAGTTGATAATGATGGGAACATTATCACTTGCTACATATCTGTTCCTAACCCAAAAATATTCTGGATTCGAAAAGGAACATTTTCTAATAACCAAGCACCCAACGTTGAAGGGTAGCTAAGTTTAACTAATTGCAGGACCAGAAGACTGCAAGAAGAAACAAGATAGCAAGAGGAACAATCTGGATAATTGATAGTGGATGTTCGAAGCACATGACATGTGACAAGAACCTACTATCAGTTTATGTTGAAAAGCCAGGACCTCAGGTCACCTTTGGTTGTAACTCAAAAGGATACACCAGAGGATATGGAAATGTAAAGATTGTCAAGACTACCATCTCAAATGTATCATATGTTGAGGGCCTTAGCCATAATCTGTTTGCAGTAAGTCAATTCTGTGCTAATGAGAATCAGATCATTTTTGATACTAACAACTGTTTTGCGAAGAACAAGGAAGGAGATGAGATACTCCTTACTGGAAAATTGCAGGACAGGCTGGACAAACCAGATCGAGACCTGCTTAGTCACTAAAACTGTATCAGAAACAAGCTGGTTATGGCACAAAAGATTGAGTCACCTAAATTTCAAGTCAATCAACAAGATTGCCAAAGAGAAATTAGTGGAAGGTGTCCCAGATCAAGTATATGACAAAGATCATATATGTGATGCTTGTCAAGCTGGAAAGCAAACCAGATGATCTTTTACAAGCAAAACAGCTCACTCAACATCAAGAATACTGGAGCTTTTGCATCTGGATCTATTTGGACCAGTTAAACCACTAAGCATAAATGGGAGAAAATACACCTTAGTAATCATAGATGACTACTCAAGGTTCACCTGGGTTATCTTTCTGTTAAAGAAAAAAGAGACACTAGCCAAATTACCCGATTTTCTTCAAAAGATCACCAAACAGAAGGAGGTGAGTATTGTTACTATCAGAACAGATCGAGGAACATAATTTCTCAACCAAAAGATTGAAGCATACTGCAATAAGATGGGGATCACTCATCAAACTTCAGCTGCTAGAACACCTCAACAAAATAGAGTTGTTGAAAGGCGAAACAGATCAATGAAAGAAGCAGCTCGTACTATGCTAAATGCTACCAATCTACCCAAGAAATTCTGGGCAGAAGCTATATACACAGCCTGTTATACCCAGAACAGATCATCAATCACACTCAGACATGGAAAGACACCATATGAGATCTGGAACAATAGAAAGCCTAAGATTTCTTACTTTCGCACTTTCGATTGTTTATGTTATATACATAATAATGAAAAATCTCAATTGAGGACTTTTGATAGTAAAACTGATCCTGGAGTATTTTTAGGATACTCTGATGTCAGTAAAGCCTATCGAGTCTACAATAAGAACTCTCATATTGTGGAAGTAACACCTCATGTTGTCTTTGATGAGTCTATTGTCGAGTACAGGTCACCAGATGATAAACAGACAGAAAACCAGATGACTACAAGAAAGATGAATGAGATGTTACTAGAAGATATTCTAATTTGGAATTCAAAAATTGATGATGAAGAGATCAATACTCCACCTATTGCTGAAGAAATCATACAGCAAGGGGGAACAATACAACATGAACTGGATGAAAATAGATCACCAAATGAAAGCAATCCAACACTAGAAGATGCAGATTGGATAACAGCAATGCAAGAAGAACTTAAAGAGTTCAAAAGAAATGAGGTCTGGTATCTCGTAGACAGAACCAAACACCAAGGACTAATTGGTGTAAAATGGGTGTTCAAAAATAAACGAGATGAGAATGGTGAAGTAATCAGAAACAAAGCCAGATTAGTAGCTAAAGGCTATAATCAACAAGAAGGCATTGATTTTGATGAAACGTTTGCACCCGTAGCCAGACTAGAAGCAATAAGGTTGTTCTTAGCATATGCTGCACACAAAAGATTCAAGGTATATCAGATGGATGTCAAAAGTGCCTTTCTAAATGGTATCCTTGAAGAGGAAGTCTATGTGGAACAGCCACCTGGATTCGAAGAAGCAGATCCAAATCAGAAAGTATACAGACTGACAAAAGCAGTGTATGGATTCGGAAGAGGATCAGTTGACAAGACTTTGTTCATCATCAAAGTCAAAGAGAATATCTTTTTAGTACAGATCTATGTAGATGATATCATATTTGGATCCCAATCTACTTATTTGTGTGATAAATTTGCTGAACTTATGAAAAATAAGTATCAAATATCCATGATGGGTGAAATGAGTTTCTTTCTAGGTTTGCAGGTCAAGCAGTTACTAGATGGTATCTTCATCAGTCAAGCAAAGTATATTCACGATCTGCTGACTAAGTTTGGAGTAAAAGACAGTAAACCTATTAAAATTCTAATGCAGACCAACGAGAAAATTGATCCTGACCCAGAGGGAAAACCAGCAAATATTACTCAATACTGAGGGATCATAGGATCACTACTCTATCTAACTGCCAGTCGACCTGACATCACATTTGCAGTGGGAGTATGTGCAAGATATCAAGCGAATCCCAAAGAGTCTCACATGGAAGCAGCTAAGAAGATATTAAGATAACTTAAGGGAACAACTCACATTGGATTATGGTATCCTTGTGAAGACAACTTTGAGCTAACTAGATATACAGACTCAGATTATGCTGGATGCAAGTTGGACAGAAAGTCAACATCTGGCACATGTCAGTTTTTAGGAAATAAACTAATCTCTTGGTTCTCAAAGAAGCAGATATCTGTTGCCACATCAACTACTGAAGCTGAATATATGGCAGCTGGGAGTTGTTGCGCCCAAATACTCTGGTTAAAACAACAACTCAAGGATTATGAGATCGATGTCAAGGAGATACCCATTTTTTGTGATAGCTCAAGTGCTATAGCAATTACACAGAACCCTGTCTTGCATACCAGATGCAAACATGTAGATGTGAGACATCATTTTATAAGGGATCATGTAGAAAGAAAACATGTACAGATCGAGAAGATACACAGTGAAGTACAGAGAGCAGATATTCTCACTAAAGCATTACCAGAAGAAAGATTTAAGATGCTTTGTGGGATATTAGGACTGTTAAATCTGGAAAAAAGAACCAGATTGATGAAGAACAGATCATAAAAATTCCAACAGGGAATTATTACCAGATCATCAAGATACAGATCATAAAATTCCAACAGGGAATTAGTACCAGATCATCAAGATACAGATCATAAAATTCCAACAGGGAATCAGTACCAGATCATCAAAAACTGATGAAGAACAGATCGTTTAAAAATTCAACGGGAATTATTAACAGATCATCACAAGATTGATGTCCAAAATTGAAAGTGGTATAAACAGATCGATAGTGTTGACAACAGTTCGCTAATTAGGAGATCGATCTGGAGCAGATGACTAGTAACCACGTGGATATTAATTCGTCTTTTTTTATATTCCCATTACTTAGTCAAGGGGGAATGTCAAAATAAAATATAATTAATTACGGCGATTATCTCATTCTTAATCATAGCCTATATCTCTAAATTCTGACAAAATATACCATATCTTTTATTAGAACTGTGATATCGAAGATATTTACCAAATCAAGAAAAAGGAAGCAACTTGACGGCCCAAACCAACACGCGCTGCACTGCAACCCTAGGATCAAAAGCGCGTGTATCTGACGTAGAGTAGAGGCAGATATAAACTATAAGTCTATAACTCAGAATAGCTGAAAAAGGGAAGAATATCAATTAAATTATTACTCTGTTTCACTTATCTATATATATTTGATAAGGCGTTTCGTCTATCACCTACACTCTTCTTCCTCGACAAACACTTAGCAAGTTTCTTTTCACCATTCCTAACTCTCTCAAAACCTTTCAAAAATCTATCCTTACAAATGGCTCCCAAATCAACTTTGTTTCTCGACCAAGTCAAATTTCTGAATCAATACATTCATCAAGATCTATGTGCCGTTCTTGATACCTACGACTTTCACAAACTGAACAAGGCTTTCGCCCTTGTTAAACGATGCAAAGGTTTCCATTTTATAAATTTTCTCTTAAACCATTTTGTATGTTTTTAAATGCTCTGAAACCTCTTAAACCCGTATTGGAAAACAAGTCTTTTCATTAGCATGCATCTGTGAACAAATATTGAATCGTGAAATTTGATATTCTATATTGCTTAAACTGTTGAACACTCATACTTCATTGATGGCAGAATGGTCTTCACCTATATTGTCACGACCCCAAGACGGGGTTGAGACGAATATATTAACTTAAATA